>CAUYQG010215118.1:0-13443 GCA_963574415.1 Tarsius wallacei | reverse complement strand
GAGGCTGAGGTGAGTGGATTGCCTGAGCCTGCGGGTTCGAGACCCGCCTGGGCAGGTGAAACCTCATCTCTACAATAAATCAAAAAATTAGCCGGGCGTGATAGCGCGTGCCTGTAGTTCCAGCTACTTGGAAGGCTGAGGCGGAAAGATCGCTGGAGCCCAGCAGGTCGAGGCTGCAGTGGCCGGAAGCGGCCACTGCACTCCAGTCTGAGCAACAGAGTGAGACTCCAATTCAAAAAAAAAAAAAAAAGAATAAGGAAATTTGGCTAGGAATACGGTGACTCACACCTGCAATCCAAGCACTCTGAGAGGCTGAGGCAGGAGAATTGCTTGAGGTTAGGGATTTGACATCAGCCTGGACAACAAAGTGAGACCCTGTCTCTACAAAAAAATATAGATAGATAGATAGATAGCCTGGCTTGGTGACACTCACCTGCAGTCCTAGCTACTCAGGAAGCTAAAGCAAGAGGATCCCTGAGCTCAAGAGTTTGAAGCTACAGTGAGCCATCATGGTGCCACTGCACTCCAGTTTGGGTAACAGAGAAAGACACAGTCTCTACAAAAAAAAAAAAAGAATAAGGAAATTAATCTAAAGCTTGTCTGCCATGTCTCTGGCCCATTTCATGTCACCATAGTCTGCCCACACATGACACCAAAGGGAATGAGCATGTTAAAAACCTAACTTGGGTCTGCATGTCATTATCTCCTAAGATGGGTACTGTGACAAAAAAAAAATTCTCTCTAAAACTCACTGTGGGTTGATAGAGACAGGTGGGATGAATGTGTCAAAATATAAATGCAAGATTTGAAATATTTGCAAGTTGCTTGGAAAAATCCTACTAGAAAGGATGGGTGGTAGATGAAAGCTGAGTATGTTGATTGGTTTACAGTCACGAGCTCCAAGTCTTCTCAGTGACTTGGTCAACATGGGTTGGAGAGACTGCTGTGTATTTTATATACAGTGTATAGCAGTTTGGGCTACAGGTCCTATCACTGCAGAGAATATTGGAGGCTGATGCCAGAAGTAAACAGGGAGGAGAATATGACTCAAAGATACTGGGCCAATTCCTCGAGCAATAAGACAAAAAATGATGCTCTTTTTTTTAACTAAAAAAGTGAAAAGTAACAGGCACAAGGAGAAACCAAGGTGTTGTTGCCAAAGACACGGAATATAATGATTCCAAGGAAGAAAAAATGTGGCATTCATGATGAAATATTCACGTATACTAAAGAAGGAGGCAACAGCAGTAGTTAACGGATTCCAATGAAAGTAAATACTAGAGTGGTTCAGCGGGGCATGGCACAGAGCCTGTTCTTCCAGAATAAAGAATCCAGTCCCTCTACCCCTATCTCTGGTCTCTTTTCTTCTCTAATGCTACTGATCTTTGTGGAGCACGTTCAATAGGAATGCAGGTGTGTGAGACTTAGCATTAATATATTCCTGCTAAATTAAATGTATGTCATTACTCACATTCTTTTTTTTTTTCTTTCGGCAATATTGACTGAGTGCTGCCATGTATTAGGTACATTTCTGGGCTCAGGATAAAAAGATGAAAAAAATATGTCCCTGACATCAAAAAACTTCCTGTCTAATGTGCAGAAAAAAGTGGTTTATTACGTTAGCAGTCAGAGTTCTGAATTTTGTCCTATATGGGTACCAAATAGCAAAGCTAGGATGGAAAAAAAAAAAAAAAAGATAAACCAAGAAATGCAAATAAAACTGGAGCAGGGAGGTGGATGTCAAGAAACCAAAAAATTGGAAGATGAGGTTCAATAGAAGAGGTCGAATGGAGGTGTGCTGGGATATCCCGAGGATAGTGTTTCCTGTTGGCAAAACAAGAAAGCCTAACATGGATTTGCTAGCTTCAGACTAACGTGGGGCAGCAGCCAGCCTCAACACCTGGCACTGACTGGCCTCTTAAAGGTACTTGATACATATCTGTTTATTTATTGAAAGAATGGAGAAATGAAACATAATGTCTGACTTTTGTTCCCATGTTTTGGGAGGCAGAAAAGTAGACACCCAAAAAGACAAACACCTCCCATGGGTGAGATTAAGGGGAGGTTTGTTCTATCTATACCTGGACATTGAGTTAATACAGCACAGTACAATATGTCACCCAAGCATAAACCCAATGGCATAGCTTTGGGATGATCCAAGCAAAGCTGTCATTAGTGAGGCCCCTCACAAGGCTCGGACCCAGCAGCCCAGGCAATCATCCTCTAGGAAGACTCCTCCTACTGGACATTTTTATGCAGATGAAAGCACATTGCCCTGACCACCAATGACATTGTTGGAAGCAGGCAGAATTGGGGGTCATTTTCCCACCAAAAACCCAATGATTTCACAAGCAGTAGCAAAAACGTACTGTTTGTCCCAACCTAGAAAGGCATTACTCCTAAGAACCTGGGAAACTCAACGGGATTGTAGGCTTTTCAAAAGTCACTGCACTTTTCTAGTGCCATCACTGCTAGTAATATCAATGTTTTCAAGATTCTGATTTTAATCCCTACTTAAAGTACAAACACTCCCATACAAGGATTGAAAAACACTAATCTCAGGCGGGCTCGGTGGCTCAGCCTGTAATCCTGCACCTTTGGGAGGCTGAGGGGAGTGGATTGCCTGAGCCCGCGGGTTTGAGACCCGCCTGGGCAACTTGGCAAGACCTCATCTCTACAATAAAAAAATTAAAAAATTAAAAAATTAGCCGGGCGTGGTAGTGCGCGCCTGTAGTTCCAGCTACTTGGAAGGCTGAGGAGGAAGGATCGCCAGAGCCCAGCAGGTCAAGGCTGCGGTGGCCGGGAGCGGCCACTGCACTCCAGTCTGGGCGACAGTGAGACTCCAACTCAAAAAAAAAAAAAAAGAAAAACACTAATCTCTTGTATCCTAACAGAAGGTTACCACTGACTAGATGCTTGTATTAGTTGGGAATCTGGTTTCAAGTATCATGCTAAGTTAAAAATGGGAATTTATTAAAAATGCAGTAGTGACTCACAGAGCCCAAGGGCAGGAATGCAGCAGGGTCAGAAGAACCTTGGGAAGCCTGCAGGACTCTGTCTTCTCCTTCCCTCTCTTCTGTTGTCAGGCATTCTGCTTCTTTCTTCTTTCTTCCTATATTGACTTTCTCTGAATCTCTAGCCATATGATGGACAAAGACGGTAGTCTTAAACACCCAAGTTTATATCTCTTCCTTCTGAGAGATACCAGATCTTTTCATTCAATTCCAAATCACTGGAAGAAGAAATATAATTAAGACCTTTTTAGGTCATATCCATCCCTAATTCTGTCAACTGTGGTCAGGAGGCAGATTATATGACACACATTTTGCTGCTGAGTATTCTTCTTTAGAAGGGGTGGGAGGAAGAGTGATTTCCAAGGCTAATATTGTATTACCAAGATTATGAAAATACCCCATTCAGCAAATGAAGCAAACCCCCATGTAAGTCATGCAAAATTCCTGGTAATTCGTGGCATCTCATATGGCAATATGAGAATGTTGGTTAACAGAGAGGACAATGATAAATCTTGGCAGCTCAACAGTATTGCTACCTAGTTCCCTCTCTTGTGTCCCTGAAAAGCTTAGTTAAAATCTGCAGATTACCAGATGAGATTCCAAATTAAATGCCTGCATATTCCTTGGGTGTGTATAACTGTGGCATTTGATGTGAGGATGACTACAGCAACATAGTTTCAGTAAGGTTTCTTGTGCTGAGCCCTATTTTACTGCTGTTGCTAGAGAACTACTGTAATTACTGACTTCATAGTCATCCATTGAGATTTTGACATCCTTTTTCAGTCCTTTCTCCTGACCTTCAGTTTCTTAAGTCAGTGAAACTTGATTGGGTCCCTTGAGCCCAGGAATCCGAGGCTGCAGTGAGCTGTGATCATACCACTGCACTCCAGCCTGGGCAACAAAGCAAGACCCTATCTCTAAAAGAAGCAAGCAAACAAACAAAACATCAATTTGAGGGGCACACGTTTTTTTTATTCTCAGCTGAAAGGATAGAATTAGTGGAGGAGAATCATAACTATTCTCTCTTTCTACATTTACCTTTAGCCTTTTCAGGGGAAGGAGCCCTGTGAATAAGCTGCGTGTGACATAAATGAACATACCTCAATGTTCTGATCACCGGTGTTTATATATTTTAAAAAATCACACAGCTCATTATTGCCAGCTGAGTTTTGGAGAACAGAAGGGCACACCATAAAGGCTCCTGGGAGATTCTTTTGAGCACAGAAAAAAAAATTAACATATTTCTCTAGATGTCTCCTGCTTTCCATCAGTGTTTTGGTTTTTGTTGGAGAACTTGTTCACACAATTCTGTATTTCCTTCTGGATGAATTAAAAGAAGAGCAGATATTACTAAATCATTTCGTTGATGAAATGTACTCAGAAAAGGACTGTGACCAAAGAGCCATCGACTGTGACATCTTTCATTGTGCAGAAGTAATGTCTTATAAAGATGATACATATGTAGGAAGAATGTCAAGTATTAAATAATGTTTTCTACATTAATGATGCATGAACAGGGATAAGAACCAACCATTGGAACCAACTGCTGATGTGATAATTACGGCAGAATGTTAATTTGTGGTTTGTTTTTAGAGCTGTAGGAGTAAACAAGTCTTCTTTTCCCATCCCAAGAAGCCTTCGTGGTCTGCACAAAATGGCTTTTGTGTTGGAAAGCAAAAGTATAGACACCTGGAAATCAACTCCCTACCATCCAGGAAGGAAAGTAGGTGATGGGAGGGTGGGAGTAGTAGTGGGATGGGGGCATAGATGGCCCAAAGAGGGAGAAGACCTCTTTTACAGAGAGGTCATCCCAGTGGTAGAAGGTCAGATTAGCTTGTGCATTTGAGAGAGGAGTGGCATTCCAGGAGGGATAGCATATGCAAAGATCCTGGGGCAGACAGAGGCATAGTACATACAAGGAACTTAGAGAAGGGAGGAGGAGCAAAATAGGAAAGAAGATTTGGGGGGCCAGGCTTTATGAGGTCTTGTGCCTGGTATTAAAGATGCTGGTCTTTTTCCTGAGAGCAATGAGTTTTAGGTAGAAGAGTGAGGCCATCCTATTTATAAAGATAAAATCCAGGCATTTATCTGTATAAATGATACGCCTGGATTTTCTCTTCATAAATTATAAATAATTACCTTATATAGCAGTTCTATAAGGTAGGTACAATGGCAGCCTCATGGAGATAGTTTGGAGGAAACTTAGCAACTCTGTGATCTTCAGCCACCACCCCAAATAAGCTTACATTCTTACCAAAACAAAAAGAGCACTGTGCTTACTAAGGAAATGAAACTTCTAGACAAGCTCTTAAGCACTTTTTTCTAATACCTGGACCCTACCCATATCCCCTTAGCCCATCCAGTAGGTCACCTGCAGGCAGTCAGTGTCCTTACATAACCTCAAGCTTCTTGCATATCTCTGCATAAGAACCTTCTCTGGCCGCTGGTATCGGTTTAACCTATGCCCAAGGGTTTAATCTCATAGACATGACACTTAGTACTGCTGAAATAACTCATAGATGACACCAATGGAAAAATATCCCATGTTCATAGATGGGAAGAATAAAATATCATTAAGATGTCCATGCTATTCAAAACCATCTACAGATTCAACACAATCCCTATCAACTATCAACATCATTTTTCACAGACTTAGAAAAGACAATACTTAAAGTCATATGGAAGCAAAGAAGAGCTTGATCAGCTAAAGCAATTCTCAGCAATTAGAACAAAGTTGGTGGCGTAGCACTCTCAGACTTCAAACTTTACTACAGATCTACAGTAAGCAGAACAAGCAGTACTGGTACAAAAATAGACACCCAGGCCAATGAAACAGAATAGAGAACCCAGAAATAAAACCGCTGACCTACAACCAACTCATCTTTGACAAAACCAACAAAATCAAACATTGGGGAAAGGACACCCTACTCAACAAATGGTGCTGGGAAAACTGGCTAACCATACACAGAAGAATTAAGCTACACCCCTACCCATCACCATACACAAAAATTAATGGAAAATGGACTAAAGACTTAAACATTAGACCCCAAACTATAAAAATCTTAGGAAAAAACCTAGGAAACACTCCTCTGGACATTTGCCCAAGCAATGACTTCATGACCAAGTCCTCAAAAGCAAAGGCAGCTAAAACTAAAATTGAAAAGTGGGACCTTATCAAGTTAAAAAGCTTCTGCACAGCAAAAGAAACCATCAACAGAGTAAAGAGACAATTCACAGAATGGAAGAAAACATTCACAACCTGTGCATCCCACAAAGATTCTAATATTCAGACTCTATAAGGAACTCAAACAAATTAACAGGAGTAAAGCAAATGACCCCTTTGAAAAGCGGGCAGAAGACATGAACAGGCACTTCTCAAAGGAAGGTCAACAAGCATATGAAAAAATGCTCAACATCACTATTCATGAGAGAAATGCAAATTAAAGCCACAACAAAATGTCGTCTCACACCAGTCAGAATGGCTATTATTAAAAAGACAAAAAACAAGAGACGTTGTTGAGGAGGTTGTGGAGAAAAGGGAATGCATATATACACTGTTGGTGGGAATGTAAGCTAGTTCAATACCTGTGAAAAGCAGTTTGGATATTTCTCAAAGAACTAAAAATAGACTCACCATTGACTCAGCAGTCCTACTACTGGACGTATACCCAAAGGAGCAGAAATTGTTCTGCTGAAAAGACATCTGAGCTCATATGTTTGCTGCGGCACTGTTCACAATAGCAAAAACATGGAACCAAACCAGGTGCCCATGAGTGGTGAACTGGATAAAGAAAATGTGGGGCCGGGCTTGGTGGCTCAGCCTGGAGCTCGAGCACTTTGGGAGGCCGAGGCGAGCGGATTGCCTGAGCTGGCGGGCTCGAGCCCCGCCCGGGCAACTTGGCCAGACCTCCTCTCTAAAATAAATCAAAAATGAGCAGGGTGTGGTCCTGTGCGCCGTAGTTCCTGCTACTCGGAAGGATCGCCGGAGCCCAGCGGGTCGAGGCTGGGGTGGCCGGGAGCGGCCACTGCACTCCAGCCTGGGCGACAGAGGGAGACTCTAACTCCAAGAGAAGAAAAACGCGGTGCATATACACCATGGAATGGTATACGGTCACACAAATAAATGAAATCGTGTCATTTGCAACAACATGGATGCAGCTGGAGGCCATAATTCCTTTTGTTTGTTTTTTTTTTTTTTGAGTTGGAGTCTCACTCCGTCGCCCAGGCTGGAGTGCAGTGGCCGCTCCCGGCCACCGCAGCCTCGACCTGCTGGGCTCCGGCCATCCTTCTGCCTCAGCCTTCCGAGTAGCTGGAACTACAGGCGCATGCCCGGCTAATTTTTGATTTATTGTAGAGAGGAGGGCTCGCCAAGTTGCCCGGGCTGGTCTCGAACTAGCGGACGGCAATCCACTTGCCTCGGCCTCCCAAAGTGCTGGGATGACAGGCTGAGCCACCGAGCCCGGCCAGTGGAGGCCATAATCCTAAGTGAATTTCCACAGAAACCGAAAGCTGAATACTGCACGTCCTCACTCATAAATGGGAGCTAAATCCTGGGCCCACACAGGCACAAGGGTGGGAACAACAGACACCGGGGCTACGAAAGCTGGGAGGGAGAAAGGGAGGATGAGGGTTGAACACCCATTGGATACCATGCTTACCCCCTGGGGGGCAGACTCTAGAAGCCCCAGACCTCACCATCACACCACAGACCCACGTAGCAAACCTGCACTTGCACCCCTGGAATCTAAAATAAAATAACATCAAAAAAATAAAAATAAGAGAAATAGCACTCAACCGATGAGGACAGGAGCTGGGAAACCAAAGAGCTCAGCTTCCTCACCCCTCAGTCAAAGGATTCTGAAGTATGTTCCACAAAGTCTCTCAGAGGGGCCCCAGCAGCATGGAGCCTTAGCTGCCCACAGAAATAACCTGGTCATTAACTTACTCTTTTATTGGCTTGTCTCCCTTTCCCATCTTATATCCCTAACTCTCCCGTAGTGCTTCCTGGGATCACCTTCTGGATAAATTACCGGGACTTAAATTCTTGTCTCAGAGTCTGCTTCTGGGGAAAGTCAAACGAAGGCAGCTCTTAACCAATGCAGTCTACCACCTCTCTCAATTGTGGTAGGGATATTTTCCCCAGATTCCATTATTATCAGATTAATGTCATGAGCGTTTAATAGGTACATGGCCCTATACTGGTAGGTACAAAGGAGTCACCTATTACATGTCTTGGGTCCATTACTTTGGACAGAAGGTGACAACTCCAAAGAGGGAAATTGGAATAAATGATGGAAAAAGAAAGATGACAATTTTGCATGTAGGTGGCCCTGTATGGGGACATGATAGATATGATAGAGCAATAGCACTTATTTCCTGATGTATTATTCTTTACTCTTATTCCAGGATATTAAATGTCTCCAGCAGGGAAAATAATGTCATGTCATTAAGAATTGATAATACACACTTTTAGATGACATGACCCTATTCATTCTACTTCTATCTTAGTTGAACACAAATGCTGTTCAGTGTTTGGATGATTTATCAAGATATGAAGTAAAGCTTACCAAATTTCTAGCTACAGTCGTAAATAATTTTGACATCTTTCATTTCCATCTTCAGTTTAAAAGGGCATAATATTGGCAAACTTATCATGGGTGGACTTCATGCTTCAGATTATATTTTGAGCATGAACTCTAATCTTTCTTTTTTCTTTTTGAACTCTAATCTTTAAAAGCAGCATACAATTCATGGCTTTTTAAAACAGTTTCAGTCCCACAACATGACATAGTATCTTACCTGAATCTTTCAGAAGGTTTGCAAAATGGCGTTGCTTTTCTAGACACAGCAAGGATGGCCGTAGCCAGGGAATGCCAGATGGCTCATCTTGAGTCATGCCAACTTCCAGAAAGAAGGAAAGTTTAGTTCACAGCCAGTTGAAGGCACTTTGACTATTCCAGGTCTGGGTTTCCACTGATTTCTGAGCTTCGTTAAAATAGGTCCCTTTGCTTAATTAGAACAGCATATATGTGATTCTGTCTGTGTACAAACACACAAAACTCATGCCCCAGCATATCATCACCATTCTAGTGTGCTGAGGTACTGGAGTTCTGAGGAGATTAACAACAACCAAGGAACCAGGATTTTCAGGATGTAGGGCAGGTTTTTGAGGCACCCAGAAGTGAAGGGAAATTGTTGTCACCTCAGACTATCTCAGAATACCAATTACAAAGACAGTGCTTGAGTGTTTGGTGTTCCATGAGGATCCAGATCACTTGCAAACACACTGGGGGAACTTTTCTGAAATCACTTTATACTGCAGCAAATCTGGAGCTAAACTAAATATTCTGGGGTCACGACAAATGCTTAGCGTGAAAGGTGTGGTGGAACAAGGAGCACAAAATCAGTGGTCCTGAACCAGCCTATCCAACCTCTCCGAGAAATTCCAGATCGTTGGAGGCAAGAGGTGATGGTAGGAAAGAAAAAAGAAGAGAGACAGGGACAATTCATGAAGATGCTTGCGAGGAAGAGGCCTCGAGAGACCGCAAGGAAGAATTTTCTGTTGACATCATAGTCATCTGACAGACTCGTCCAAGAAAGAAGCTACACCCGTTCAAAGTTCAAACTTCAAAACAACTGAAAAAGAACGAATACCTTTGCACTGGGTGATGAAACCCTGTGTAGGTGACAATGTGCGCCAATAAATCAGCTTGAGGAAGAGTGGAAAACGGGCTATGTAGCAAGATTGCCACACCTACCGAACACACAAGGAGCTCAAAGATTTACTTTTCTATCTTGATGAAAAATTTGCAATTTTTAAATTGTTGGAGACCACATACATCAGCAATTACATTTCCCGATTTGCATTGTTCTTTTTCATAAACTTTTTTGTGACGTTTTACTCTTTTGACAAAGCAATCACGTTTCTAATAGTTAGAAAAACAATCCACCCCCATCCACTGTGAAGTTGCCTAAAAGGAATAACCCTTTCCTTTCCCCCCATCCATATAACACCATGCTTGTGAGCCACTATTTAATTTTTCAAACAATTTTATCAAGGTATAATTGATGTATAACAAACTGTAAATATTTAAAGTGTAAAACTTGATTTTTCCAAAATCAAGTCCACCTGTGACATCCTGCCATCACCCCAGAAAGTTTTTTCTTGTCCTTTAATAATTTCTCTCACACATCCCTCCCCCTTTCCCAGGAAACTACTGATTTTTTCTGTCACTTTAGATTAGGTGTGCATTTTCTAGGATTTCTTATAAATGAAATTCTCTAATATGTATTCTTTTTTGATCTGACTTCTTTGACGGCATGATTATTTTGCGATTCATCCATGTTGTGTGGGGCACCAATAGTTTATTCCTTTTTATTGCAAAGTAGAATACCATTGCATGGATACACCGCCATTTGTTTATCCGTTTACCTATTGTCAGACATTTGGGTTGTTTCCTGTTTCTGGCTATTATAAATAAAGCTGCTGAAAGCATTTATGCACAAGTATTCATGTGGACATATGTGTTCATTTCTCTTGATTAAATACCTAGGAATGGAGTGGCTGGACTATATGATTGTCTTTTTTAAGGAACTGCCAAACTGTTTCTAAAGGGATTGTACTATTTGAAATACCTACCAACAGTCTGATTCCTCCACATCCTTGTCACCATTTGGTATGGTCAATCTTTAACATTTTAGTCATTTTCAAGAGCATGTAGTGGTCTCATGTTGTGGTTTTAATTTGCGTGTCTGTAATACTAACGATATCTACTTTTTCATGTGTGTATTTGTGCACATGATATATGTTTGATCTGTATATCTTCTTTTTTTTTTTTTTTGAGTTGGAGTCTCACTCTGTTGCCCAGACTGGAGTGCAGTGGCCGCTCCTGGCCAAGGCAGCCTCGACCTGCTGGGCTCCGGCGATCCTTCCGCCTCCGCCTTCCGAGTAGCTGGAACTACAGGTGCGCTACCACACCCGGCTAATTTTTGATTTATTGTAGAGACGAGGTCTCGCCAAGTTGCCCAGGTGGGTCTCGAACCCACGGGTTCAGGCAATCCACTCGCCTCGGACTCCCAGAGGGCTGGGATGACAGGTTGAGCTACCAAGCCCGGCCCCTTGGGGAGTTTTAACTGATGAGTTTAAAGCAAGCAGGAATGAGTTCCAGAAGTTTCTGCCGTGACCGAGAGGTGGTCACTGTGGCATGTCCGTGTAGTCCTTGCAAGGACTATATTCAAAATGGGTGCTGAAGCAACATAAAATTAAAAGAATTCCCTACAGAAAGGAAAGGTAATCATAATATAGGACTTGGCTCTGCGGTGAGTACATTAAAGTCAAAATGATGCAAATACATGATTACTGATTTCACTAAAAGTAATAATAAAACTCAAAAGAGAGAATAGGAATAGTTAAAAGAATAAAATGTCCAAAATCCTACAGAGCATATAAATTTGTGGGCTATCGAGATTTTCATTGTAATTATCCTTAATATATCACCATGTGTCTCAATTTAACTCAATGAATCCAAATAAAATTAAATATATATTTAGCCTAAAAAAGGAATAAAATCTCGATCTATTAAAATAAACTCAATATATAATGACAAAAATTGATAAACCAAAAAATAACAGGAAAGACTATTTTTTTAATGATATGGCAGTCACTCCAGGGTGGTGGCCTCTACTTACTACTTGGCTCTAAGTAGTAAGTGGATCTAGGGATCAGGAGAGAGCATGACAGAAGCCAGCTGTTTTTTAGTGTCAGCCTTTTAGTATTATTTGATTTTATTTTAACATTGTATATGTTATTCTGCTTAAAACAAAAAAATAATTCAATTTGAAAATACAGATATTCTAATCAGAATTTGATGTTTTTCTTTGAGTAATGTTGAGTCTTTTTTAGTTCAATAGTCTAATGAAGGAAAAAGCTGAATGAGGCTTTTCAAGATGATTAACTCAACCAAATATGGAAAATAGTCCTTTAGACTGGGTTTGGTGGCTCACATCCATAATCCCAGTGCTTTTGGGAGGTCAAAGTAGGACAATCACTTGAGGCCAAGAGTTTGAGACTGGACAATAAGGTGAGACCCCGTCTCTACAAAAAAATTTTTAAAAATTAGCTGGGCATGATGGCACACACCTGTAGTCCCAACTACTTGGGAGGCTGAGGCACAAGGAGCCTGTGAGGCCAGAAGTTCAAGTTACAGTGAGCGATAATTGTGCCACTGCACTCTAGCCTGGGCCGGAAAGAGTGAGATCCTGTCTCTGATAAAAAGGGAAAGAAAATAGTCAATTAATCAACTAATCTAACCGTTGGAATTATAAATACCACATAGCCCCATGAATAGGGTTACCAGATTTAGCAAATCAAAGTAAGTATGTACCGTGCAATATTTGAAACATACTTATACCAAAAAAAGTATTCACTGTTTTTCTGAAATTCAAATTTAACTTGGCAGCCTATATTTTATCCAGCAACCCTACACAAGAAATAGTAGGACTCATAAAAATTGCTGGAATGAAACACAATGGAGGATGGAAAGTGGAAGATTTCATTGCCCATCCTAGAAGGGGATAGCCCAATATTGATCTCAAAACATTTCCGGAGTAAGAGAGCTCAGTGTCAAGGTACTTTTCTTCTTTGTCCTCTGAATCTGCCACCAACAGTTACAGCAAATGCATTTATAATAGAAAGCGGCCAAGTTGCAATCCTAGAAAATGAATGTTAGCCTCCAGGAAGATAACACAATTTCCAAGGGCTAAGAAACAGAGCAGTCAGAAGGGGAACAAATGTACATTTTTGTAACTTTTACTTAATCCAAAATGTGCAGTGTCATGGGCCTTCCTGAGTGGGAGAGTCTTAGATCTGTGGTTTTATGTTTATTGTTCACTTGCTACCTTGCACCAAATGTAAATTTACTTTCTTAGTATTATTATAGAAAAACGTAAACACGTGAAAAAGTAGAGAAAATAGTTGAATTCCATGTATTCTTGTACCCATGTATTCATCACCTGGCTTCAACAACAACCAACTTATGGCCAATCTTGTTTCATCTACATTTGTATGCCTTAACTCTTCCTAGTTATTTTGAAACACATTTGAGACATCATCTAATTTCACCTCTAAATATTTCCGTATATATTTCTAACATTCAAGGACTCCCCCTCTTACACAATATTCACAATATCCTTGTCACACACACTCCAAAATCAACGATAATTCCCAAAAAAAGCATTTAAAAAATTTATTTATTTATTATAAAGATGTGGGGTACAATTCAGGGTTAGGTATACAAACATTGATCATTCAGGTACCCTAAAAAAAAATTTTAAATAAAATTTGCTAGATGAAACAGAAATGATCTCACAGGATTTTAGCTAACACAAGCCTTGCTGGTATTAATTAAACAATGTGGACAAGTTTAACTAC
>CAUYQG010215117.1:0-13289 GCA_963574415.1 Tarsius wallacei | reverse complement strand
CTGTTCTGTGCATTGTAAGATGTTTGACAGCATCTCCAGCCTATAGCCACTAGGTGCCAATAGCACTTCTTCCAGTCATGACAACCAAAAATGACCCTAGACATTGGCAAATGTCCCTAGGGAGAAAGGGCAAACTCTCCTCCAGTTCAGAACACTGATCTAATGGAAAACGTGGAAGGCATGCAATCAAATTTCAACAGAAAAATGAAAATAATCAAATGGAACGGCAAGAAGTAAAAAATAAAAATAAACCACTGTGACATAAATATAGAATGCAATCCATGAGATCATAACAAGATGCTACACAGGTGATGATAAAATCTATTCGCTTGACAAGATGTCAGTGGAAATTAGCCACACTGAAACACAAAGAAGAAAAAAATTAGGAATAAAAAAAATCTAAGAACCGTGAAACGATATCAAATGTTTTAACATACCCATTTGGAATCCCACAAAAAATAAAAAGGAGAAAGCAGAGGAAATATTGGAAGAAATAATGTCCAAGAATATTCTCAAATTAATAGCAGGCATAAAACACAGGTGCAAGAAACAGATAAAATCAAGCAGGATAAATGAAAAAGAAGTAGGAAGAGGAGAAGGTGAGACGAGAAGAAGGGACAAAGGAAGAAAAAATAGACTTATCATATACAAACTGTTAAAATACAAAAAAAAATTCTTGAAGGCAATGAGAAAAAAGACAGGGAAAAATCACAACATACTTACCATAAGACAATGAAGTGACACACCAAAAGAAAATACTTTCAGACAGAATTCTGCATTCAGCAAAATTAATTTTCAAAAATAGAAGAGAGACAAAATTTTCTCAGAAAATCAAAATCAAACAAAAAATTATTGTTGGTTGACTTAGAATAAATGTTAAAAGAAGTCTCTTGGGTGGAAGAAGTATATGACATAACAGAAACTTGGATCTACACACAAAACAAGGAAAGGTGCTGAAAATGGAATAAAGATAGAGAAAATTTAATTTTTCTTATTGAATTATTACAAAAGATAACTGATCTTCTAAAGTAAAAATAGTTAACAATGTATTATGTGTTTGTTGCACATGCAAAAGTAAAATTATGAAAACAACGCACAAAGTGTGGGAGAAAGGAATTGGAAACAAACTGAACAAACTTGCAATGTTCTTATGCTACACATAAGGCAGAGTATTATTTGGAGATAAAATATGATCAAAATGCTTGCATATTGTAAATCCTAGACTATCACCATAACACTTTAACAAAAAGGTATAAATGACAACTGAATAATGAAGGCAAACTATAATCATTAATGAAAATCTCAACTAAACCCAGAGACAGGAGAAAAAAGAAACAAAGTATAGATGTAATAAATAAAAAGTAGTTAGCGAGATGGTAGACTTGAATTCAACCATATCAATGAACACAAAACTGTGAATGGTCTGAAAACATCAATTAAGGGAGTGAAAATTTCAAGCTATATGTAAAAACAAGACTTAATTGCTATATACAAGAAACTCATTTTAAATATAAAGACATAAATAAAAGTAGAAGAATGGAAAATGATGCATCTTACTAAAATAAAGCTGCAGTAGCTGTATTAACATGAGACAAATAGAATATTTCTTCAGAACAAGGGATATACTCAGGAGTAAAGACAGATAACAAATAAAGATAGAAAGGTTAATTCTCCAAAAAGATATAACAACCCTAATGGGTACATGATACATAATACAGAGATTCAAATTGCATAAAGCAAAAAGTGATGTAACTGACAAATCAACAGTCAGAGCTGGAGATTTCAAGACTACTCTTTCAGTAATTGACAGAACTGGTAGTTAGAAAATGAGTAAGGATACACAAGACTTGAACAGCCCTATCAACCACTTCAACATAATTGTCATTTATAAAACATTTCACTCTACAACAGCAACATAAACATTATTTTTAAGTATATGTGAAATATGCACCACAATAAATGATATCATGAGCAATAAATCAAATTTCAACAGATTCAAAAGAATAGAAATAGTACAAAGTATGTTCTCAGGATATAATAAAATTAAACTAGAAATAAACAACAGAAAAACATCTGGAAAGTTTTACACGGTGAGAAACTAAACAAAACACTAAAAAATACCTAAGGTTGGAACAAAAAGTCTCAAAGAACATTTAAAAATACTTTTTACTGGAGAAAATAAAACATATCAAAATTTGTGGGATAAAGTCATAGTAGTCTCTAGAGGAAAATGTATAGCACTAAATGTTCATATTAGAAAAAAACAGTATTTTGACTGGATACTGTAAGACTAAAGATAAAAAGAATTATACATGAAAACTGTAGTCTGTTCATGGAGTGTGTTACCAATTGCATTTCATATGTATACAAAATGGTTTCTTATTGTCAAATAAATAAGCTACAAATAAGAAAAGGGGGAAGGCTAGAACAAACCCTGTGTTATAGTGCTGAATTGAAATGAGTTATCAGTATGAACTCATGGTTTTTCTGTATTCACAAAGAGATGCATAGAAAATTGAATATAAATGTATGTAATAAGATACATCATCATCATATTCACCCTGACATGTTGCACTGAGAAGGACACAATATTACTTCTGTGGTATTCTTGCCCCAAATGGGTAACCTTAATCATGAGAAAACCTTAGACAAATCTAGAATGAGGAATATTTAACAAAATAAGTGATTACTCGTCAAAAAGGTCATGGTCATAAACTACAAGGAAAGACTGAGAAACTGTCACAACATGGAAGAAACTAAGGAAAAATGACAGCTAAGTGAATATGGAATTCTGGATTGGATTTTGTAACAAAAAAAGTAGTGGAAATACTAATGAGATGAGAATAAAGTCTGTAGTTTAATTAGTAGCATTGTACCAAAGTTCATGCCTTTCATTTTGATACTATGGTTATGTGAGTTGCTAACCTTAGAGGAGACTGGGTTAAAGTTTTAAGACCACTTTCAGTAATATTTCTGCAAATTTTCTATAAGCCTAAAATTATTTAGAAATAATTTACTTTAGAAAAACTAGGAAGAAAGTGATCCTAGGTGGTCTAGGCCTGAATCCAGAATGGAGACACAGCATCTTCAGTCACAGCAGCCGCATTTGTACTTTGGTAGATAACCGTGTTCATGAAATGCAAAGGACAAGTTAAGAATGAATATCAAAGAACGTATGTCAATTTTGTAGTCCAGATAACCAAAGCAAAGCATATGGAATGAGGGACAATGAGAGGTGAGTTGCTTGGGATTTAATACAGTAAACAAAATGTTTATCAACGTGTTCTATCATGTGGTATCCAGCAATTTATCACTGCTGCCATAATAGATTAAATGGGCCATGTTAGTAACTCAGAACCTAACTGTGTCAGCTGAAAACTCTACTGTGGATTTTACTCTTTCTCACATTTCCTAGGAAAGACTACAATTCTCTATAATCTTCACGTCCCCCTCTCTTCAGACTGGTTTCTCATTACCTCATCCCCCCAGTTTAGAAACACAAGGTTCTCTCTGGTCTTTCCCTTTTGGTGTAGTAAATACTACTGGAGACTTACTGAATGCTCTCCCAGCCACCACCCTGGCAAGACTTCCCTCATCCTATTTCTAGCATAGGCCAGTTGCTTCGTCTCTGCTGTCCTGGTCACCAGTCTCTTCACTTAGTACCTCCTGCATGGAATAAATATACTAAAATGCTACTCATATCTCATTTCTCCACTAATTCAGAAGCCACAATAATTTCCTGACATCTATTCCATTACAGATTATGAATTCATAGTAGAATTTGTGAATTCTTCTTTTTAACTTACCATAGTTCAAACCTTGAATTTTTCTTCTTCCTCATATGAAAACAAGGTCTATTTATACTAACTGCTTTTGTTGTCCCCTCATGGGTCATTAAAATCTGCATCCAAGCAACTCCTGTTATCTGTTTAATCCAATCCTACTAGCCTTAAAGCCCAAGCTTATTTCACTTCTTTCAAGAGGACAAAATGAGTCGACTCTCCAGATAGCTTTAAATTCTCTCCCTACTGATCTCCTGATGCAAATTGTATCACCTACACAATTTACATCGCATTATTTATTTTCATTTCATTCCATCTAATTGTCTCCTGTGTGTATTCTTGTCTCTACAACTAACATATTATGGAAATAAAATATTAACGAATTATAGCTGAATATAAAATGTATCCCACATGGCAAAAAGAAATATTTCCTTCAGATTCTCAAAGGCTATAACAAACACAATATGAAATTTCTATAAAAATGAAGTCTTTCATACCACCAATTAAATCTCATTATTTTTATATCATATAAATTGTTAAAATTCATGGAGGAAATTTTTAAAATAATCATTCTTAGTCTCACTGCAGAGAGATAAACACTGTTAACATGCATTCAAGACTTCTTCTTTAAATATGAACAAATATTTCTTTATAACAAATATTTTGTAACTTGCTTGTCTTATTAACAATATATTGCTAATATCATTCAAAAGCAATATATATGCACTTATATATTATTTTGTATAATTACATAGTATTCCATTGTATGGACTACCATAATGAATTCACCCAAACTCCTATTATTGAACATTTTACTTTTGCCTAGTTTTTCTGTATTATTGAAAAATCTGTAATAAACATTTCTATAAATGCATCATTGATTGGTGGTGTGATTATTTCCACAGTATTTCCCAAAAGTAATATTACTAACCCAAAGATTACAAGCATTTAAAATTCCTTGATTAAAAAGTCCCAATTTTCCTTCAGGAAAATTTGTACCAATTTTCATTTATCAGTTGTATATGTGTGTACTTATTGTCATCACACTCTCACTAATAAGGAATGTTATTATTCTCTTAACTCCAGTCAAGATAGCCATCATCAATAATTCAAGAAACAGTAAATGTTGGAGAGGATGTGGGGGAAGGGAACACTTCTACACCGTTGGTGGGAATGTAAACTAGCACAACCTCTGTGGAAAACAGTTTGGCAATTTCTAAAAGATCTAAAAGTCGGTCTTTCATATGACCCAGCAATCCCCCTTCTGGGAATATACTCAGAGGAACTCAAATCACTCTATAAAAAAGATACCTGCACACATGTTCATTGTAGCATGATTCACAGTAGCAAAAACGTGGAACCAACTGTGCTGCCCACAGAGGGTAAACTGGAGAAATAAAATGTGGTCCATTTACATGATGGAATATTATGCAGCCATAAAGAAAAACAAAATTATGAACTTCACAGCAACCTGGATGGAATTAGAGTCTATCATACTCAGTGATTTATCACAGAAACAAAGATCTGAGTAGCACATGTACTCACTCATAAGTGGACCCTGATCATTTATCATAATACTATAAGAAAGGAATTGACAGTAGTGGGACACTGCCAGGGGAGGAAGGTGGCACATAACATAAATAAGTGTACTCACACTTTACCTGTTCATGACTACATATGTACCTAATCCTGAATTGTACCCCACATTTTTTAATCAGTATTTTTTATTATCATATTGTGGGGTATACATAAGGATTAGGTATACAAATACACTTCGTTCAGACACCCTTGGTGATAAGAGGTGTCTCCCCATCCCCAGACAGATATTGAGTATCATTAATCCCGTCCCCCCTCCCCACCCCGTAATTTCCCACCACTGTCAGTCATTTTCTTATAGTATTACATTTGTACCCCACATTTTTAAAATAAAAATCTCATTAGTCTTTTATGTCATGGTTTCATTCACTGAAACTTTTTTCTGAGTCTTTAGGAAAAGTAAGATTTAACTTCTATTCACTGTCCACTTATTCAAGCCTTTGGTCTAGATTTGGAAAAATATTTTTTAGAGACACTGTTGAGCTGAGTTTTTCACAGATCTCTTTCTCTCCATTTCTACTACAGATATAATCTCTGTGAGGTTTTTTAATTTTTCAATTTCTTTTGATCACATTAACAATTTTGGAAGGATGGGAATTAAGTAAGGGAACTCAAATGACCATTGGAAACTAGAAATTTCTTATACAATTTTAAAGTTTTCTATTTTTAATTTTAACAAGTTATATTTTAGGCATGAGAAAAACAATCTATAAACAACCTTTTTTTTTTTTTTTTTTTTTGAGTAGGAGTCTCACTCCGTCGCCCAGACTGGAGTGCAGTGGCACTCTCCCGGCCACCACAGCCTTGACCTGCTGGGCTCCTGCGATCCTTCCACCTCAGCCTTCCAAGTAGCCGAAATTACAGGGACTTGTTACCACACCTGGCTGATTTTTTTTTTAATTTATTGTAGAGATGAGGTCTTGCCAAGTTGCCGTGGGTTCAGTCAATCCACTCACCTTGGCCTCCCAAAGCGCCGGGATTACAGGCTGAGCCACCAAGCCCCGCCTATAAACAACTTTTAACAGCAAATTTATTTGTGTGTATAAGACAGTAAGGATGGCTATACTTCAACAAAATTAACATTATTATGATACAGTACTTGATCTCATCACTTAACTCCTTTAAAGCTAGTCTGAAAGTTATCTCAAAGAATATAGTTTTGTTAAATAATTTGCATGTCTAAGTACATTCCTATTAAAATGATGATATATTAAATAAATTGTATCCTCTATGTTAACTCGTGTCTCTAATCAGTGAATTTATCAAAGGCAAATTTATCAAAGATTTAGGACAGTAGGAGATCAAAATTGTACTGCCCCCCAAAATAATAATAATAACTCTCCTGTCTTCCAGCTATTTGTTACTGTATCCTATGTGTCTTGAGTTATTACATTGATCAATCATCTTCTTCATTCCACACCCTCAGCACTGTGTGGTGGTTTATCATTCACAAATCCATATTTGAAAGCTTCTTTATTCATATATATATTTATAATCATATATATTTCTCTCTTGTTCTGACACTGAGCAGTGAATGTTGTGCCATTGATAGGGCTTTGTTCTGGTTGCCAGAGAATAGAATTTACCTTTTCATCTCTGGAAGTCATTTTCTGTCACAAGAACTTAAATTGATGTATTTGTGTAATGTAGACATCCTAAATATTAATCACTTTGTTTTTTAAGTTCATTTGCAATTAGTTTCTACTTATGCTGAGTTAGAACTTGATGTCTCAAAAATATCTTAGTCAATTATATGCCCTAAAGGTGACTCAGTAAATTAGGGAATAGTGAGACAAGTTCTTTATGATTAACACTATTTGACTTCCCTAATCACTATACACTGGGTCCCCTAAGGCTCCCGGGATAAGTAGGAGATCAAGAGTAAAATTTTACTGGCTTTTTCTTGTTCTTTCCCAAAGAACGGAATCTTGCCCCAAAAATCATATAGCTCTACTGTAAAGTCTCAGACTTGTAAAGTTATTACCATAAAGCATACACTACATCTTCCAATTTGTTGAAGTTCATGAGATGCTAACAGATATTTTCTAATGCCCTTGGATCCCTGGTTTTCTGTATGTCAGCATCATGGAGTAGTCTTTATTTGCTTGTTAATTGCAATTTCATTGGACTCTAAATCCAATGAAATAAGAATCTCTAGGTAGGGGTGCAATCATCCATACATTTAAAAGCTGCTCTGGTAACTAAAATGTGCAACCTGGATTAAGAACAACTGTTAGAATATAAGTATTCACCAATAATTCCTCCATTTTCAACACACTACTTCAATAGATAATGTGGTGAGTGTTGATCACAACTCACTTCCTAGTCATTCAAACAACCTGAGAATACTTCTGTGGGGTGATTTTACCACCTGATTTTCCTATCCTCTCATCTTTCTTTCAGCTTTCTGCTCACCTACCACTAAGCTGCACATTCCTAGGAATGTCTTCCTTATATTGGTTACTCATCAATGACAGTTCTTTCACTCTGTTGCTGGGCTACCTTCATCTCTCCAGAATTTATCCCAATCTACTACCTAACTAGCAAAATGTTTAATTGCAGAAAATATGTTTAACACCACGGTGCCTCTTTGGCATATCCTCAGCGCTAGATATTTGGCAGAAATTCAGGAATATCCAGAACAAATCTTTACTACAATCAGTAAAATCTCTAAATTTCGGGAAATCCTTGACTGGCAGATGGACAAGATAGTTAAAGTAGGATGGATGGCTTTACAACTCTTCCCTATGTATATACTTTTAAATGTTTGTGCAAGTTGACCAAGAGTGATGGTTGATACCTGTAATCCCAGCACTTTGGGAAGTTGAGGCAGGAGGATCACTTGAGTCCAGCAGTTCAAGACCAGCTTAGGCAACATAGCAAGACCTCATCTCTTAAAAAATAAAAATTAGCCAGTTGTGGTGGCACAGGCTTGTAATCCCAGCTACTGAGGGGGCTAAGGCAGAAGGATCGCCTAAGTCCAGGAGGTCAAGGCTTCAGTGAGTGGCTATATGGCACTGCATACAGCACTCCACCTTGTGTGACAGACTGAAAAAGACTGTACAAGTTATTAGCAAACATTCCAATAGAATTTCTTCAGAATGACCAATATTTATACAAAGAAAATTTAGATGATAACTCTACTTCATTTAAAGTTAGTTATCTGAATTATTAAAACAGAATATGTTATTTCATAATATTAACAGTCTCCGAGTCAGAACTTTAATAATTTAGTTCCTGACCAAAACAGTAGAACAGTAGAAAAAAAATTTTGAATGGAAATGCCAGTGGATTTTTCCTCTAGGTTAACTATTCCAGGAATCACTGACATCATTATCCAAGGTTAACACCACAGTTATTAAACATCAGTGTTTGTTCCATTTTTAATTTAAATCTCTAACCTGGCCAATGACATTCTGTTATAAATGCATTTATTGTTTAATGTCTAAAAGAGGAGGCATTAGAACTTTCAGAGGAAAAGCATAGAAAGTTTATATTACTTGACATATTTCAGCTTCTCAACCTTATCAGCAGAATTTATAGGATCAATTTGAAATATATTTCACTTGCATACCACAATTAATGCTAAATATAAATTTTAAGTTAACATAAGTGAATTTAATTTTGTATCAATAAAGAAATACACTTTAATTAAAGTGATGATATGAGATTATTAAATGCTTAGTAATAGACTGATGAAATTATTCTTCTGGGATTTTTTTTACATTACTAAGGAGATGGAAGATGAGGAGAAAAGAGAGAGTAGTCTTTTTGAACACTAGCACTTTTATCCTGTTTTTTTTCCTAAGAATATAAAAAGTCAGCCCCTTAGTTCTGTTCTTTCCATCAGACAGGGAACTGGAATCACTAATCAGTCATGTAACCTTACGATAACCACTTAAATTCTGTATCTGTCTTGCATCTGATAAAAAAAAGCCATATTTATCTGGAAATCCTCCCATTTCCACATCACAGAAATAATATAGAAATTATATGACATTCTATGTGTGAAAGAAAGCTCCTGGAAAAGTTAACACGCATTACAAAAGCAAAGTGGAGTTTACGGCATTTTTGTTTTTTCAGTCTCCCTAAATGCATGCATTCTTTGCTAGCTATAAAAGTACCTCAAAAAATTTTTGCTCTAAAACATGAGAAGGTGATCACCAAGACATTTGTTTAGAGGGTTTTTCAACCTCAGTACTACTCATATTTTGGGCCAGATAAGTATTTGTTCCGCGGGCTGTCCTGTGCGTTGTAGGATATTGAGCAGCATCTCTGGCATCTACCAACTAGATGCCAGCAGTGCCCCTCCAGTTGTGATGACGAAACTCCAGACACTGCCAATGTCCTCTGGAGGAAGAGAGGAACACAAAATCATCCCTAATAGGAACCACTGATAAACTCGTAAACATAAGTATTTTGTTAAGAGTGCATCAGACTTTACAAAGATATGCCTAAGTATGTCAAATAATAAACCATACTGTGTGTCTATATATTCATATACCTATATTTGTAAATGTGCATGAAAAAGTCAGTAATGAAGCTACCAAACCCATTATTGGCACGTGAGATATTACTAAAGTATGATTGAAAGAGTAAGAAGCATATTAAACAAGCAGCATGAAAAGTTACACACAAAAAGACCATCAAGGTAAGAACCCAATATTAGAAATTCACATCAACTGGACAATTCAGACATGATCACATACTGTACCATCAAAACATAAAAACAAAATAAGAAACATATAATTACGTAAATTTAACATTAATATGTTTCCTAATTTGTTAAAGCAAAAACTGCAGTGTCTCAGATGACACTAATTAAGTGTTTGTGTTTGAGATGATCACGGCTTAATTACTTAACAATGAAGAATGAGAATAATGACCCAGAATCTCAATAATTTGTGAATTTCAATCAGCTTTTGACACTGCCAGAATTGAAATATAATAAAAGAATAAAATATAATTTCCCCACATTTTATGGATTGTATTGTCATTGTCTTGGCAGCTCAAGTATACCAGCCATCTGATTCCTCCAGTGAGGCTTAAGGGTGGTAACAGTGTGGCCCACTGTGAAAACCATTATGAACTAAAAGTAGTGATACACTCTCCACCCCAAAATAGAGCCAAAGGTTAGTTAGTGTGCACACACACTTGACTGAGAGAGAGAGAAACAACTTCACAGATCAGGCAAAGGAAAAGCAAAGACAAGAAGAAAGGAAAATCAATAGGTGCTGCATTTTCTAGTATTTTACCAGTTATCAAGCTCATTCTTTATTCTTATGTTTTATTTTATTTCTTTAAAATAAAAAGTTTCCATCATATGGACCATGCAGTTTGTAAATGTCCTCTTAGTTCTCTTTCAGGCATTCTACTTAACTCTATCTTGTGTTTTATGTAAATAAAAAAATCAGGGATGGCCGGGCATGGTGGCTTATGCTTTAATCTCAGCACATTGGGAGGCCGAGATGAGAGGACTGCCTGAGCCCATAGGTTTGAGAGTAGGCTGGGCAACTTGCGGAGACCTCATCTCTACAATAAAACAAACAAATTAGCTGGGCATGGTTGCACGTGCCTGTAGTTCCAGCTACTTGGAAGACTGAGAAAGGAGGATCGCCCTAGCCCAGCAGGTCGAGGCTGCAGTGGCCATGAGCGTGCCACTGCACTCCAGCCTGGGTGACAGAGTGAGACTCTGACTCAAAAAAAACAAAAAATCAGGGATGATATCTAATATTAGATGCTCCTTTTCCCCTGCTCTACAACTACAAAACCAGTGAATGTCTCAATCACAGAGGCTGTCTTGAGTAAAGATTACATAGCATTTGTTACATAGTAGGTATATAGCAGGCCTTTTTCTATCTCCAGAAATTATCTTTTAATCTTAGACTAAAGCACATACTTATCTCAGTCAACACAGAGAAAACACATTTTATAAACTCCAACATCCTTTTATGATGAAAACACCCAGCAAACTAGGAAAATAAGGAAACTCCCTCAACCTGATAAATAGCATCTATGAAAACCCTACAGCTTTCATATTTAAGAGGAGAAAGACTGAGTGCATTCCTCATAAAATCAGGAACAAGGCAGGATGTTCACTCTCATCACTTTTATTCAACCTTATAGAGAAAGTTCTAGTAAGAAAATTGGGCAAGAAAATAAAAGAAGGCATCCAGATTGAAAAAAGTAGTAAACGTAAACCTATTTGCAGATAGGGCATGATGTTGTATACAAAAAAAGTTCTAAGGAACTCACTTAAAAAGCTATTAAAATAAACGATTTTAGCAAGATTGTAGAATGCAGGATCACTATACAAAAATTAATTGTATTTCTGTACACTAACAATGAACAATTTGAAAATGAAATTTAAAAAGCAATTTTATTTAGAGCAGCAACAAAAGGATAAAATGCCTATGAATAAATTTAACAAAATAAGAGCAAAATTTGCACCCTGAAAACTACAAAATATCATTAAAATAAATTAAATCACAAATAAATGAAAAGACATTCCAGACCCCTGGACCAAAAGATTTAATCTTGGTAAGATGATAATAGATAATCCTCTCCATATCGATGTACAGATCGAATGCAATCCCTATTAAAATCCCAGCAACCCATTTTTCTGAAACTGACAAGCTGATATGAAAATTCGTGGGAAAACGCAAAGAACCTGGAATAGCTGAAGTGATATTGAAGACAAAAATAAAGTTGGAGAAATCACATTTCCTGATTTTAAACCTTACTACAAAGTGACAGTAATCAGGACTGTGTGGTACTGGTGTAAGGATAGGCATACAGATTAATGCAATAGAGTTGAGAGTCCAAAAACAATCCCTTATACATTTAAACCCAATTAATCATCAAGGTTATTAAAAATTCAATTGGGAAAAGAATATTATTTTAATAAATGGTATTGGAAATGCAAAAAAAAAAAAAAGCTACATTTGAGCCCCTCTCTTACATCATACATAAAATAATTGAAAATAAATCAACTCCCCAAATGCAAAAGCTAAAACTATAAACCCTTAGAAGAAAACCGTAGAGTAAATACATCTTCATAATCTTCTTAGATACAACACCAAACACACAAGCAAAAAAAAAAATGGACTTTATCAAAGTGAATAAACATTCTTGCTAAAAATAATAATGTCAAGAAAGTGAAGAAGACAATAGAATTGTAGAAAATATTTGACAATCATAAATCTAATAAAAAGCTAGTATCAAGACTACATAAACAACTCTTAAAACCAGGCATGGTGGCTCACAAATGTAGTCCCAGCTACTCAGGAGACTGAGGCAGAAGGATCACTTGAGGCCATGTGTTCTAGGCTCTAGTGAGCTAAGATCGTACAACTGCACTCCAGCCTGGGTGACAGAGTAAGACTTTGTCTCAAGAAAAAATAAAATAAATAACTCTTACAACTCAATAATAAAAAGACCATGTAGTTTAAAAATGAGCAAAGAATTTGAATAGATAATTATCTACAGAAGATACACAAACAGCCAATAAGCACATGACAAGATGCTCAACATTATCAGTCATTTGAGAAATGCAAGTCCAAACCACTATGAGATACCACTTCAGAGTCACTAGGGTGGCTATAATCAAGAAGACAGACAATAGCAAATATGGGGGAGGATGTAGAAAAATTGGAAACCTCTTACATTGTTGGTGGAAATTTGGAATAGTACAACCACTATGGAATACAATTTGGAAGTTCTTCAGAAAGATAAACATATACTTACTATGTGACCCAGCAACCCGATCTTTAGGTTTATACCCAAGATTAATGAAAATTTATGCTCATGTAGAAAAATATGCATAACTGTTCACAGCAGCATTATTTATAATAGCCAAAAAGTCAAAACAACCCCAGGGATCATCAATTGATTAGTGGATCAATAAAATAT
>CAUYQG010215116.1:0-66711 GCA_963574415.1 Tarsius wallacei | reverse complement strand
GTTGGAGTCTCACTCTGTCGCCCAGACTGGAGTGCAGTGGCCGCTCCCAGCCACCACAGCCTCGACCTGCTGGGCTCCGGCGATCCTTCCGCCTCAGCCTTCCAAGTAGCTGGAACTACAGACGCACGCTACCACGCCCAGCTAATTTTTTGATTGATTGTAGAGATGAGGTCTCGCCAAGTTGCCCAGGCGGGTCTCGAACCCTCGGGCTCAGGCAATCCACTCACCACAGCCTCCAAAGCATGGGATTACAGACTGAGCCACCGAGCCCGGCTAACCACAGTTTTTTAATTTGGATTTTGAGTATTGCAGAATTCAAATTTACTATGTTGTTATATACTATACTACTTAAGTAATATAATGTGATATTTACATTATGTGGCAAGGATTTTTCAAATTCTTTGTTTACTATTATTTCATTAAGTGTCTAGAACAGTATCTGGCATATAATAGACTCCCAATAAATATTTGTTGACTGAATGAATTTCTGAACATATTGCCTTATCTGGTAACTATATTACTAGAGAGTAATATGAAAAACACAAATTAGTTTATGTCAATTCCTTAGGATATGGAAATCAAAAATGTGTGATTGGTTATTTGGCTTTTTTTTCTTTCTCATATTTATTATTATTTATATGTTTTAAGAATTATTTGGGAAATTATGCATTTAAGGTTAATACCATAGCCAAGAGATGTGTATGAATTTTTAACAGTTCATACAAACTTAAAACTGATGTTTGGAATATTCATCCTGTCAATTAAAAAAATACTTGAAATCAGATTGACAAAAGCTTTTTTGTAATTAAGTACATTTGTTTTATCACTGCATTGTTTTCCTATAAAAGGTTGTTTATGTTAGACAGTGTATGCTATATACCTGATAAGAGTATTTCAAAACAGAAGCCTGCTTTGGTGTTAAATTATCTTAGAAAAATCAGACATAAACAGGCCCCTAATTTTAAAATTCTCTCAAGTCTACCATGAGGTTTAATGTGGCTTTGTATGATGTACTATATGGAAAAACAAAAAGAAACTCAATAACTCAAATAACTCTAGAAACAAGTATTTCATGGAAACTGATGTAATTGAACTATTAGGTGATAGTCTAGGAAACACTAATTTTTTTAGTTTTTTTAATATGTAGAATTAATAATAGCAATCATCTTTTTTAATACAGTAGTTTTTTAACTGATTTTAGTAGATTCAGACAGAAAGCGTTATCCATTAAAATTCATTTTTGTTGTTGTAGTTTTAAAAAAAAGTTGCTGCTGTCTTCTAGGTATAGAGCACCAAGACTCACAGCATTCTTTCTTGGCATTTTTGAATACGCCTACCGATGCTCTGGATCAATTTGAAGTAAGTATTAAACTTTTCTAATATCCTCTGTGGTCAATTTAAAATTCATTGGCAATAAAATTGTTTTATTACATCCCATATGAAAGGACCTAGAATGTTAAGTAAACAAAAACATATTAGGAAAGGAATATGTTCTGCATTCTTATGGAGACTATAATCCCGTTTGTATTTAACAAAACATGTAAGAAAGGTCTAAACATGAGTATTATTGTAAGATTTAAAAGCAATTTCATCCCCCCTAAAAAACAGGAAGAGTAGACCAAATTCGGCTTTTGGAATAATTTCAACGCTTTTCTTTTTTTCTCCAAAGCATAGAGCCACAATAAAAAATCGTGAAAATATTAAAGCTCACAATAGGGTTTTGCAGGTTTTCATTTCAAATCAATTCATTTTTTTTTCAAGTGTATAATAAGGAATGCTTTTCTGTTAAAATTATTACAAGACTCTGTTACACAGATTCTACAATAGCGAAATAGTGATTATATAACTCTTGCTCATTTCTTGCTAGTTTAAGTTTTTTTTGAAAAAATCAATTTCATGTTATAAAGTATAGGTTTGTCTTAGAAAACTTAAACTGATGATTATCTCTTTATTCAACAAATAATAATGTATATCTATATGCAAGGCACTGTTCTAAGTGCTGGAGATACAGTAGTGACCAAAACAGGCAAAGTTCATCCCTCAGAGAACTTACATTCTAGTGGGAAGAATTAGAAGCAGAGATTCTGTTGCTTACTTTTAGTTGTTACCTTCTAAAGTGCTTACATTTAATTTGATTATTAATAATTTGTCATGAACTTCATTTTATTATATTTTGGGCATAGTATATTAATTTTATTTTATTCCTGTGGGAATGGAAAGAAGAATCATTCTTTTAAAAGTAATCAATGAATCTTTAAGTTTCTTAAGAACGATGACAGTGACTGCTTTTCTCATTTATTTATTTGAATTAATGTCGTTTGCCTTTCAATTGTTTTACAAAATTTTTGATTTATTATTCGTTCTTATTAAATTGCTTCATCCATATTTTCTATTTTTTTTACTGCTGTATTCGTTAAATAGGATTCCTTTTCTTCTTCCTCATCTTCACTGATTGATTTTTTGGATGACGTAAGTCTTTGATTTTCAAGTCAATGCATCCTTCAGTAAAAGAGATCAGTGAATTGATTTGAAGAATTTGTCAAGTAATGCAGTCAGTTTTAGAAATACCACACTTGAAAATTTATCTGTGAACCAAAATATGCTTTTTTCCTGTCTTAAATGTAATGAAGAGGTTATCATTATTAAACATAATAATAATAATAATATATCCTTTGAAATGCTTTGACCATTGGATAATCTCTATGTTTTCAATCTTTGTGAGAATTCTAAAGACTGAAATGCTTATTTAATTGTTGTCACTATATATATCGATAATTGTTCATTTTTATTTTTCATGGTGATTTCTATTTTCTTTCCCCTTTTCAGCACTTTACTGTTTAATTTATATGTTGGTTAAAAATAAACCTCTCATGGTATACTCAGAAAACATTACTTTTTAATTAAATTCTCCAGTAGATTTTATTGTAACACAATAATAAGAGTATAAATCAATTTTTAATGCTGATGGAATTTTTCTTCTAATGTGGAAAGTGATTTAGTTAGCATGAGCACTGTATGTGCTATAAATTGACTGCATTATCATTCTCTCTCCTGAATTCTGTAGAGTGAATAATTTAGAAGTTCCTATTAAATGTGTATATTCAGTCTCTTTACATTATTGCCTGGCATAACATTCTCTGTATTCTCTCTAAATGGCA
Source organism: Tarsius wallacei (assembly GCA_963574415.1). Classification (NCBI taxonomy): domain Eukaryota; kingdom Metazoa; phylum Chordata; class Mammalia; order Primates; family Tarsiidae; genus Tarsius; species Tarsius wallacei. Next base: position 63,553 of record CAUYQG010215116.1, on the reverse strand, counting down.
TAGTAAACCTTATCCTAAAGCATTTTATTTTCCTGTTGAACATTCAGTCTTTACAGAAATGGGGAAACAAAATGGATTCAAATGCAAATATTTTTCATAGAGTCATTTTTAAAGGCAGTGGAAATTTTTTAATGTTTTATTTTATGTTTTGTCAGAATACTTGCAATATTAAGAAGAGTAGTTAGCATAATTTTCCACTAAAGGAACCTCTTGATCTGGATGTTTTAAAATTACTGAACAGAAAAGTGATTTTGGTATGTTTTAAATACCAAAGTACCAAACCAAAGTAGTACATTTTTATTCCAAATAGAAATGATTTTGTTATTCTTGAAACAAAGACTTATTCTGGTTAATTCTATAGTGTGATAAATAGAGAACTTTCCTGATGTACAATGGTATTGCATGTTATAATCTGCTGTTTGGTATATTAAAATACTCTATATGGTATTTCCATATATACACACACACACACACACACATATATATCATTCACCTTAGAAAGCATGGAAGGAAGTTTGAGTAAATTATTTTAGTTGTTCTTTCCAGTAGAAAACCATTTTGAATTTTCTGTCCAACAAGTTCATCCCACCATCCTTTCTCTCCACACACACACACATAAATTTCTGGTATAAAACATATAGGCGGTATGTATTTTGGTAGATAAATGATCTCTTCTCAGCAGATTATCCTGCAGGAGCACACACCTCATCCAACTCCCCAGTTTGTTTCAGCTCTCACAGGCACTCTGCCACTGCCACCCCTGGCTGTAATGCCTGAGTGCCCAGGTCACCACCATTTCCCACTGTTACTTTCCTGCCAGCAGTATCCTTTCTCATCCTTTACCCACTATTATGCAGACATATGACTAAATTTCATAGCAATACAAAAAAAAACCTCCTAGTATAAAGTAAAAAGGAGTCAAGTTCACAAAAGCTACAAATTGTTAAGATTCATACTCCAGCTTTCAAAAAGCATGATTTCCCATTTATGTGCCTTTTTACACTTCATTCTTATATATTGGTTAAGTGCATAAGCAGGCTCAAATCCTTCCTGTACTGCTTTTTAGATGTATGGTTTGGAGGAAGTTATCTTTTTTTTTTTTTCCTCCTTTCTCTGCTTTTATTCATGGATTGGAGGAAGTTATCTAACCTTCACACGCTCTAGTTTGCTCATCTGACAAACAAGAGCAATAATACAACAAATCTCATAAGGTTGTTTATTATTTCCTTACTCTTAGTAAGCTGATTTCTCCCTTTTTTGTATTCTCTTTAGCTTCTTTTCTTGTGCATCACTTCAGTTTCACTTAAATTCTTTCTCAGTTCCTCATCACTCAGCCTTCCACCCACCACCAATATGAACCCCTCTACTTTCCTTCAAAATTGTCAGATTATATTACCATTGGAAGATGATTTTTATCAGTCAGGCAAAGGCCCAGCAGTAAAGCTTACATTTTTAAAATATATTTTATATTTTAATGTATAATTTATGGCATAAATTTCTTGTTTCTTTTATAGTTCATAACTATGATCAGCCTTCCTAGAGTATTCATCCATTTATCTGATCCTCAAGGTCATAGCAGAATGTTTTGAACAGTGGTATTTAATCTTTGGCATACTTAAGCTCAGCATCCAAGGTATTTAGTATAAAACTCAAGTTCATCTGTAGCTTTCTTTCTGTTAGGCATTTGGATTCTCAAGAAACAAACCCAAATTGTGATTGTTCTTTGTGCTAAATCTAGTTATATTGTGCATGGTGCTTACAACGAATAACTGCCCTTTGTAGTAAGTATGCCCAAACGCATCCTTCTTGTCTTTCTTGTTTGTTTTCTACCTCATTGCTATAGACGAGATTATATTGAAGACCTAAAAATTGAATTGCAGCAGGAACTTGTAGATATAAAAGGGAATAAGGCTAGTATTAAAAATTGCAGAAATCAGGTTTTCTTTGGTGTCCACATATCATCATGAATTGTCTCCCCCGCGCCCAGGAGCCCAGTGTTGTCAGAGCTTTACCACCAGTGTCTCTTCTCCAAAGTCTAAATATATATATAACAAATACAGTAATTACAGTTTTAATAAATTGTCCCACATAGGACTCTTAAAACTGTAATTACTGTATTTGTTATATATATATATTTAGACTCTGGGTCTCACTCTGTCACCCAAGCTGGAGTGCAGTGGTACAATCTTGTTTCATTATACCCACAACCTCATGGGCTCAAGCAATCCTCCCAACTCATCATCCCAAATAGCTGAGGCTACAAGTGTGTACCACTATTCCCAGCCAACTTTTGGGGTTTTTTGTTGTTGTTGTTGAGGTGAGGTATCAGGCTGACCCGGAACTTCTGGACTCAAGTGATCCTCTTGCCTTGGCCTCCCAGAGTGCTGGGATTATAGGCTTGAGTCACTGCCCCCGTAATTACTTCATTTAAAATAGTACACATAGTCACTCTCCCACCTTTAAATTTTCCTCTGCATGTTTTGCCCATTAATTCAAAATTCAAATAAGTGCTGGAACTTTGGGCAGTATGAGATGTTCAAAACAGGATGCTTTCCTTTTATGTCACACTGTTCAGTAAATTCTTCTATGTGTAAGAATATCTTTGACAGAAGAGAAGGAGTATATGTAGTACCAGTCACTTCTTTCCCTCTGGAAAAATGAAAGGAGGCAGCCCAGCAACGCAGAAATATTCTCAACACTCTGCTTCTGTAACTTAGGCGAAGGTAGGCATTTGGGGTTTTCTGCGTGTAGAATTATAGACTTTTGAAGGAGAAAAGAACTTTAGAAAATACTTTGTCCACTGGTTTTAACCATTATTTATCACAACACTCTCCTGTTAGTAAGAGTTTATAGGTTAATCTCCCATTAGTAAGAGAAGTTTTTAGGGTTCTCAGTCTTGGGGGAATAGGGAAGTATGGTGATAAAGAGTTATGCAAGACATGCTTTAGGACAGATACAGGAGGGTTTGAGTTACTTTTAAGAGAAATTGAGACCACTTTGGTAAGACTACTTCATTAAATCATTGTCGTAACAAGTATTAAGAAAGCAGTAGAACAGATACCAAGATCCTTTCTACAATGGAAATTATTCCCTCTTCTACTGTCGTCTTTTTCCCTCAACCTCACATGGGCTCTCTGTGATTAATCCTTATTAAGACCAGTCTCCACTGGGCACGGTTGCTCAAGCCTGTAATCCCAGCCCTTTAGGAGGCCGAGACAAGAGGATTGCCTGAGACCAGGGGCTCGAGACCAGCCTGGACAACTTGGTGAGACCTCATCTCTACAATAAATCAAAAAAAAAATTAGCTAGGCATGGTGGCTCATGTCTATAGTTCTAGCTACTTGGATGGATGAGGCAGAAGGATTGCCTGAGCCCAACAGGTCGAGGCTGTGGTGGCTGTGAGTGTGTCACTGCACTCCAGCCTGGGCGACAGTGAGACTCCAACTCAAAAAAAAAAACAACCAGTTTCATCCTCTAGGAAACAACCAGGGTGAGGGACAAATGGAGCTCAGCAACTTGGATTTTCCCATCTCTCTCCCCCATCCGTTCCCTTCATCCCAATAGAAACAGATCCAGGGGTCATCACATCAAGCTTACATCAACTTTCTACTCTATTTAGTTCATTTTCTTCTTTTCAACTGAACTTAAAAAAAAAAAAACTGTATTAAAAGATAATACTAATTATAGTCAAAATTACTTGTTCTTTACATATGATAAACATATTGTCACATGTTAAATATGTGCTAGATAAGTTTTGAGTTTTATCAAGTTACAGTTATACAGTTTCTTCACAGAAATAGAAATTGTCCACTTACCTGGCAAATGGGAATGTGTTCACCATGCTTTTTGGAAGTCATCTTACTTTGGTATACTGAGAAGAGAGTAAACCAAGGAATTAAAGCTCTAGAATATAAGTGTTAGACATAAAGGAATAAGGATAGTGTCTATAGTCCAAACAGTCTGGTCTTCTTGTTATTGTTTTCCTTTCTTGTATTCTGGCATATAAGAAAAGCAAGTAGTCTGAGAGTATTGGCAGGTTGAGTTCTTGACCTGGTTTTAACCTCATATAAAATCTTACTAAGATGTCCCAAATATTTAATTTCAGCCATAACTTCTAGCTCCCTTCATTCATCTTTTGATTTTAACATTATTCTCTTCCCCAGCTTCCTTTTTACATATGATCATAACCAGTCCCCGAAATCTGAGTCTTGGCAGCATGGTTTTAGCTATACCAAGAGAAAGTTGATCAATCGTATGTGAAAATGTGTGGAATACAGAATCTCAAAATATACTTTTAAAGAGTTTTAATTCTAATACCAAAATCAGGCTTCATTCCTTCTGAGAAATTGTGGCATTGCTGAAATTTTCTCTTTCATTTCTTGTTTTTAAAACTTCCATCCTCATATTCATCACAACCCTACTTGAAGACTTCATATTTCAAAAAATTATTATATGCAATTCTTCAATTTAGGCAATATATTATATTGTATATGCTTGTGTATTGATATTACTTAATGTATCTTATATAATATGTTTCGGCAGTCTAGAAGGAAAGAACCGTGACTACATAGTCCATTTCTTACCTCTTTGGTATTTTATCAAATAGGACCTCTGGAATTCATTAAATGAACCTGTGAGCCAAATTATGTACCCCTGAGATTCGTTATTTCCTTTGGTGGCTTCTTGTGTGCTTACCTCCATATTCACCCTTAAAGTTTCGTTGGCAATGTACATGTTTTAAAGCGGTATTTTATTGCACATTCAGTGTTTATAGAAAACCATGATGTATGTGGGTGTGTATAAGGGAGAGAGAATACATTTTTCTCTAGTTGTATTTCAGGAAAAAGTAAAACTCACTTTTTTCTATTAAAAACATAAAAATAGAGACCAGCCCAGGCAACTTGGTGAGACCTCATCTCTACAATAAATAAAAATTAGCTGAGCATCGTGGCACGTGCCTGTAGTTCCGGCTACTTGGAAGACTGAGGCGGAAGGATCGCCGGAGCCCAGCAGGTTGACTCTGGGGTGGCTGTGCGTGTGCCACTGCACTCCAGCCTGGGCAACAGAGTGAGACTCCAACTCAAAAAAAAAAAAAAAAAGCCATAAAAATAATTGATTTTTAGTTGAGCACTCTGATAAAAAATTATTGGTATAGTGATTTAGTATAATTATTAGCTTTAAACAATGCCAACTTAGAAAACGTGTTGTTCTGCAAATTCAAAGATAGTTTGGGAAGGCATTTTAACTTGTTTTTAGTATAGTAGTGATTAAATATCGATGAGATTATTCATGCTCTTTTTCATACTGTTAGCGTATTCCACACTCTAGTCTAAATGTAGGGATCCCCAAAAAGTAAAGGTTTCTTTATGTTAAAAATTTCAGCACATTTTTCATGTATAGTACTGTACTGTGCACAATTGTGGATGTAAAGATAAAGCAGATGCAGAAGTTGACCTCAGAATGCTTATTTTGCTGTCAGAAAAAAATAAATACATGGCGATAACCTTTGCAGTGTGGAGACAACAAATGCCATGAGAAATATGAGGGGGATCCAAAAAACACCAAAATTTATTTATTAAAATTGTATATTCTTACATGTTTAAACTTCAGTTACCTTCAAAGAACTCTCCGTTTGACGGAATATACCTATAAAGACACTTTTTTCACTTCTCAAAACAGATTTTGAACTTGTCGATTTTGATGTCTTTTAATACTTTGGCCACTTATTGTTTTACCTATTCCACATTGGCAAAACATTTCCCTTTGGGGACATTTTTCCATCTGGGGAAACAAAAAAAAAGTGTTGCTCAGGATGAGATTGGGTGAATAGGGAGGGTGGGGCATGGGAGACATGCCGTTTTTGGTCCAAAACTGCTGAACACTCAGCGTGGTGTGGGCAGGTGCACTCATAAATCATCCATCATGAAATGAGCAAATATGTTGAAAGACTCTCTAAAAAAAAATTCACTGAAGCTGAGCACAGCCTCTCATAGCAAGGCTAGCTGGTACGCGGATTCCAACGGGTTCCAAGCACACTTACCTAGTGAGGGAAGCCTGTACTACAAGGGGCTCACCCTCCAAAAGATAATTCCGATTTTTTGGGGGGTCTCCCTTTATACCTTAGTTAAGTACTATGGAAGTTTATAGGGACTCATTCAACATTTGAGAATTTTTACATTTATAGTCTTTATGCTAATAAGCATAATACAAAATTACCTGCCTAGAGGAAAAGACAAATATTATATCAACAGATAACTATAACACCATGTGGGATGTACACAATAATAAAAAAGATGTGGACTATATGTTATGGGAGAACAAAGGAAAGATATCTGACTGAACCAGGAGGATCCAGAAAAGCTTTCTAAAGGAAATAGTGCATGAGCTGGTCTTCACAGTTGAGTATAGCCCGCAAAATAAAGAGGAGCTGCCTAAAAGAAGCAAATTATAGACAGGCAGAGTGCAGATGGTATGGCACAGGGCAGGGAGGTGCAGGGACTGAGGAAAATTTCAGTTTTGTTTGTTGAAAACAAAAAGGATGAGGAAGGGATTCATGAGAAATGAGTGTAAATACATAGGCAAAGGCCAAAATCAGGATGACTTTATATTCTACATTGTGGAACTTAGATTTAATCAATCCCATCTGTAATAATTATTAAAAGATGTAACAGAAGGGAAAGGTGACAGCTTTGTTTTGGGCAAATTAAGTTTGAGATACCTGAGGAACATCCATGTGGAGATGTCCAGCAGACAGATACATGGGTCAGGAGCTTAAGGAAGAAGAGTGAACTGGCAATAGAGATTTGGAAACGATCAGCATAGTTGAAAGTGTATGAACTTTCCCAGGGAGAAGATTGCAGCATGAGAAAAGCAGTGAGTCATTAACAGAAAACTGGGATTTTCAGCTTTGAGTAGGAAGCAGAGGAATAGAACTCCACAAAAGAGAAAGAGCAATGATTGAGAGTGAGATTACTCAGAAAAGTCCCTGTCACAGAAACTACGGGAATGAAGGGGAACATTCAGCAACATCAGGTACAACAGAGATTGCTGTTATGATCGGACAAGCAGGAAATACTGATCTGAGCAGTATCAGAATGGTTAAAGCAGAATCCAAATATTGAGAAATGAATTGGGAGGTTAGGAACTGAAGGCAGTGATTGTATACCATTTTTCAGGAGTTCGTCTGAGAAAGTTTGAGTCCTAGCTCTACCACTTACCAGTTTTATAACCTTAGTTAAGCGAATTAATCTGTTTTCTTCATCTTTAAAGTGAAGATTGTAATTCCTACCTTGTAGGGTTTCCATCAGAATTAAATGTTCATATGGAAAGTATCTACATATACTGTGCATACAATGTTAACTTGTTATGATTGTTAAGGAGAAGAGAGAGATTAAATGGTAGGTAGAGGGAGGGTTGAATTGGTTTGTTTGGTGGTTTAATATTAGGGGAAAGAGGAATTGAGAAAGATCCTTCCTATTCATAACCGAGAGAAAGTAACTAGGTTTGAACCTGAGACTTAATCCTCAATAATGGAAAAACTTACTTAGAAACCTGTAGGCCTTTAACTATTGCTATTAACTCTTTGGGACACAGTGTTTGAACCACTTTCTGTTCCTGTTTCCTGTAGAAAGAAACAATAAATCCTATTTACCTATCTGCCGGAGTTATTGTAACAACAAAACTGACAGTTTTGAGTAATGTTTCTTAGCCTTGAATTTTTCACTTTTCTCTTAAATTTTCTGTAATTCCTATAGACTAAGTTTATAAATTCCCTTCTCTAGGTCCCCATAAAAATCTTGCACATCCCTTTTCTAGGTTCCCATACACACCTTGTGTGGTAGCATTTGTTACATTGCCAGCATGATGTCTTTTCTACCAATCTGTGAACTGCCATGCCTTGTTTATCTTTCAATCCCTTATAAAGTCTGCATAGTACCTGATGTATTGTAAACTCTCAACAAATGGTAGGTTGAATTGAATGTAAGAAATTGTCTTATAGATAAGGTTCATATTTGTGAAGCTTTACTTACTGAGCATTACAAAATTTTAAAAACATGGCCGGGCGTTGTGGCTCAAGCCTGTAATTCCAGCACTTTGGGAGCCTGAGATGAGAGGATTGCCTAAGCTGGTGGATTCCAACCAGCCTGGGCAACATGTAGAGACCTTGTCTCCACAATTTAAAAAAAAAGAAAATCAGCTGGGTGTGGTAGCATGCACCTGTAGTTCGGATACTTGGAAGGCTGAGGCGCAAGGATCGCTGGAGCCCAGCAGGTTGACACTGGGGTGGATGTGAGCGTGCCACTGCACTCCAGCTTGGGCAATGGAGTGAGACTCTAACTCAAAAAATAAATAAATAAAAATGTGAAAAATATTTTGAGATAATTGTTACTTTTTCCTAATTGCGTATTAACGTCAGAAAGGCAAAGGTCCCTCTTTTGAGTAAACCTAAGGGCTAGTTGGGATAGATGATATCATTCAAGTAACAGTTTGTTTTAGTCCATTGTTGTTAATCCTAAAGTTCTAATTTTTCTTTTATCATTTAAAAGAATCATCTTTGAAAAGAGTAAGAATTTGTCAGGCAAATGTCTAAAGTAAGTCTAGTTAATTAGTTTATTAAATGCTTGCCAGCACTAAATCATAATTATCTAGATTCTCTTTGTTCTCCTGTGTTTCAATCTGCTACTGCCAACCTTTCCAGAAAAGAAATTGTCCATCACTTGATGAAATGTTATTTTGTGGGTCACTGTACGTGGGCCACATGAAAAATTTATCAACCTTAGACCTAGTCTGAGTAACTGTTTCCTTACCGTCCTATCCTCCAGTTTTTCCTGAAAATATGTGTACTTTCAGCCTATTCAAAAATGTGGCTTTATATGTCTGTGAATATGGTAATAGTCATTGAGAGTCTTATGTGTGTAAATATTTGTAACATGTAGTATTCTCCTTTCTCTGTTGAAGCGCTCTCCATCCTGTACTCCAGCTAGCAAAGGCAGACGTGTAAGAGACTATTGTACTTTGTGTACCCATCCTGATGCCTTCTACCCCTCTTATCCTTTTGCCTGTGGTTGCAGAACACTTTAATGTTTTGTGATATATTATTACATTTACTGCATGCTTTGTGCTGCTGCTCCTGCTATCACTTTTCTGCTTTTATGTATTTTCTGTTTTATTTTTGGCTTTGGCCGTGAAGCTTTAGGAATGTTCATATAAATTTCTGTAAGCAAACTAAGATCATAAGATATCTTTTTTATTTTGGTTAGGGAAAAAGTGACCCTAAAGTATGCTTTTGTAAATTGATCAAATACAAAGTAAATCAGTTTCCAAATAAGAATCTGATATAAGCAAATAAGTAGATATTGCCTAGGGATTTTAATTATGTAGAAAGAAAACTTGACAATTCAAATTGTACAAAATTCAAACTAGATTTGAGACACATTATAGATCTTATTGACTAAAGTTTTATGTAAGTCAGTTACGGAGAAATTTTGAGAGGGTTGAAAAAAATATGTATCAAAATAATCTCCCTAAATGTGTATAAATTTGAGGAAATATTTTAAATAATAAGTCCTTCAAGATTTTTAAAATAATCTATAACTTGATATGTTATTAACAAACTATAGCCATCTTCCTATGCTAATGCTAACTTCGTGTTTCTTAACCTGAAATGGGTCAACCCTTACCTTAATGCTACAAGATTCTGACATGCTCAGAGTGGAGACTCTGTATGTGGAAAGGTCTCAAATTTTTCTAAACCATCCTCCATTCCCCAACCCGTCATATGTATGCATACATACTCTTCAGCTGAAAAGCAACTAGTATTGTTTGTTGGAATTTTCATATACTATGTAAAATAGAAACATTAAAAAGGAAAGTTAATGATAGATGAAAATTTTTAACATTCACCTGTCAGTTTCATGATCACTGGAATTGATCCATATCTTGAATCCAGAATTCTTGGATTTGGAAAGTTCTAAATCAGGGAATTTTCTGGTTTATGGAGGACACGGGAAGTAGTAGGGTGACCTACTGCTTCCTGTTGTCTTACCTTTCTGGTGTGATGAAGGGTTAGTTGTAAAATAAACCTGAAAAAGTTAATATAGCATATATTTTCAGGCTGCTGCTTAATAATGAATAAGCAATTCATTTATCAGTACCAAAGCCAGTAGATCTATGAGTTCAACTGATATTAATTACTGAAGTTTATGAAAGGCTTTTGGTTTGATTTCTTGATTATGTTAAGATTTGTAGAAAGTTAAGCCCCTTAGATATTTGGATTAATCAAATTAATCTGAATATATGTTCATCTATATAATCTCTAGAAGAAAAGATCAAAATGTTATGTGCCCATTAGATTCAAATCATCAGCCTATGAATTTACTAAATTTTTAATGACTTGTTTTCTAATAGGGTTCTAATTTAGAGAAGTTTTGTTTTTCTGATTAATTTTATTATGGATTAATTGCATCTCACTTGCCTTGTAGACTTCTGGGAACTTGGCCACCCAGAACATTTCTGTGAATCTTGAAATAAGGAAAATGTTTTGAGGGAGATAGCTGTCATAAGGTCCTTAATTATATGTCTTCATTCTATGGAATATGAGTAAGCCATAATTAACTAGAATCTATTGGCATATAATTTTTAAATATAGATGTAATATACTTGGTTATCTGCTTTCCTGGCTTCCTTCAGTTTTTCTTTGGTTAGGTATGTGGCAAGTAAAAAGTCAACTACTGAAAAACGGTAGTGCTTGTGAAGGAGATAATTGAAGACCTGCACATTATTCAGCAGTCAAATAGAAACATCTCACTGGCATAGTGAGGAACCTCAGTACTCTCTGGAGCATCAGTGTCTTTTAGTAGGACATGTACAGTTGGAATGCCTAACAATGACCTTGAGTCTAACAGTAGCATACGATTTTATGTTGCATACCATATTTGTAGACAAGAAAATATTCATTACTTTTATAAATTTAAAATTCTTTAATCATAAAATGTCACGTGAATGAGGTCATATTAATAAATAATATTTCCCATATTTTTATTTCTACTATGCTGTTAAGCCTCATTTATAGTTTGAATGCTTATGTTCTTTATAAGTAGTATAATTAGCGTAGTGTAAGAAAAATATGTTATTAATAATATTATTAATGTCTGAATACAAATGGTTAGGGTGAGTAGTTACATAGTGCTTTCATTAATAGTGAGAAACACTGAATGTCTTATTTCAGATTGTTCCTTTAGAGTTTGGAGCAAAGATTATAAATAGCCAACTCGTGGCTTACCTTTCTTTTACGTTGTCTTAGAACCTTTGTAAATTTTCCATAGTAGATATTTAAAGCAGTATATTGAAAATAACTAAAAAAGAAGTAAGGCTGACTAAAAAAGTAAAAAAAGAAAATAACTTATGGACTGGGTGTGGTGACTCACACCTGTAATCCCAACACTTTGGGAAACTGAGATGGGAGGATTGCTTGAGCCAAAAAGTTCAAGACCAACCTAGGCAACCTAGAAAGACCTCATCTCTACAAAAAATAAAAAAATAGCTAAACACAGTGGTCTGTGCCCATAGTCCCAGCTACTCAGGAGGCTGAAGTGGAAGGATCACCTGAGCCCAGGAGACTGAGGCTGCAGTGAGCCTTGATGGTGTCACTGTACTTCAGCCTGGATGGCAGAATGAGACTCCAACTCAAAATAAATAAATAATAAGTTATGAAGAAATTTTTATAAAGAGACACAAGGTACATTATTTATAACTAATAAGATTACACTTACTGGTCATAACCTTTAGTAATTTATTATCATGATTTGTTCTAGAATTATGAAATATATTTACTTTTTTCCAAGTGCTACTGTACTCCTATTGTACTGGCTTTTTAAGAATAAGCTCTTAGACAAATCTAATACAAATATCAGATTACTTGCCACTTTGTTTTCAAAATATTACTAGCAAAGGATAAAGAAAATTAATAAAAACTGGGGTTTTTTTTGTTAACTCTATTTACCAATATAAACAACATGTTAGGTGCAAGCTGTATTTTAATAGTTGACCATTTATGATACACATCAAATCTTGGTATCTTTTACTTTAAAGCAAGGTTTCTTATAAGAATGTTGCTACTTGTACAAATTATAATTATAAATCTATAATTATTTTAAGGGGTAGGAAAGTTCCGATGATACATATTCAAGATGAGTAGCTTTAGTTCTTTTTATTACTTATAGGAAGACTATACTGCATAATTTAAGGAATTCTTGATAAAAATCAGACAGTTATCTGACATTGGAAAGGAAATAATCCTTTCTATTTTAATGTACTATTCTAATAATATATTTAAGTATCATTAGAAAAAAACTAATAGATTCAAGGAGCTTTATGAACTTTTAGCATAAATGTTATGCAATCTGGAAAATACTGTTATTCAACGTTTCTGGGTTTTTTTTAAACAGAATATCATTAAATAAAAATAACACATGAGTATAGTAGATGTTTTTAATGCCTGTTCATCAGAGTAACTCTTTAAAGTATATTTGCTTAGAAAAAAAATTAACTAAAAAATAGAAAAAAATGCATCTACGTAACAATATTCCTTATTTATTTTTCTCAGTGGATTGCAGCTTAGAAATATTCAATGAATTGTTTATATTGTTCAGTTAAGATGTGTTTCTGGGGGAGTGAGGGCCACCTAGAAACCCAAACTTCACCTGTGTGCAGCCTACTTATATAGTAAATACTCACTTATATCCCACTACTCTATAATAAATAATTTTTTTTTAAAGATGTGTTTCTATGGTATTCTTTGAAATTACCAAAATATGCTAATAAATTTTAACTATCTGCTGCCTTTTTACTATTTCCCCATTTTATTCTTTTTATAATCATAAATCTAGTAATAGAATTAAGATATCTCTATTAATGTATTTTATTAGTTTTTGTTACATTCATTGCTTATACCTAATACTATAATATGCATTGTTCATGCTTGATGCTATAATATTTTAGCATACAAAGAATGACAAAATAAATTTTTTAACCCCTGTGGTTTAAATATATTAATAATGATTAAATTCATGTTTAAGGTTTTAAAGTACTATTAATCTGTTACTTTGATGCCATACTATATCTGAATAATTATCAATTAATTAATAAAATGAATTGTAAGGACCAGGTGCACTGGCTAATACCTGTAATCCCAGCACTTTGGGAGACCAAGGAGAGAGGATTGCCTGAGCCCTGGGGCTTGAGACCAGCCTGGGCAACTTGGCGAAACCTTGTCTCTACAATAAATAAGTAAATAAATAATTAGCCAGCTGTGCATGGTGGCACATGCCTGTGGTTCCAGCTACTTGGCAGGCTGAGGTGGAAGGAGCACCTGAGCCCAGGAGGTCGTGGCTGTGGTGGCCGTTAGCGTGCTACTGCACTACAGCCTGAGCAACAGAGTGAGACTCTGGCTTAAAAAAAAAAAAAAAGAATTGTAAGCTATCTTTAAATTCTAGCATGTAGTCATTGTGCATTCTGAAAGTTTAATACAATTAATTGCTTCTTAGTGGCTATAATAAGCCATTAATTATAAATGCATCATAAGCCTTTAATTGTAATTAAAATTAATAATATCTTGAGAAACGTAGTCTGATTGGTGATAATTAAAACTTTAATAAAGAAAATATGTGCAGTTGTGTTTTACTTATTTTTATTGTTACACCACTTTTAGGATACTGTTTACACAGACAGTAATTCAGAAAGGAAATGAAATATTAAAATCTGTTAATGTTATTGACTTCTTTTAAGAGACTTGGAAATTTATTGTTAAGTTTGATATTTAAAACTTTTTTTGACCTGTGTTTACTCTTTTTCACCATGCTTTGTCCCTTGTCTTTATGAGAAACACACTGGGAAAGTAAAATGGTAATTTTAAAACTTCAATTATATAGTTATGTTTTTTTAATTCAAAATTCAGGGTATCATTGTAAATGACAGTTCAAGTTTTTAATATGCTCAATACCATCTCAAAATATTGTTTTGACATTTTCATTTATTTTTAATTATTTAGAAAAGAAAACATGATTTTGTTTAATATCTGAAATTGATTTTTATTTTAAGAGCATACAGCTCTAAAAAGCTAGTGTGGTAATTTTCACTGTGGTATTTTGTTATAATTAATACTGATTTATCTTTTTAAGTGTAACTATTTTTTATTTCTGAGTAGCCACCTTTTACCTCATTCAGCTTAGAAAATCACTTTAAAATCTTTTCTCAATTCTGTTTTCTTTCATTTATATTCCTGGGTAAAGTGAGTCACAGAAAAAGACTTTAACCAATGATAGTAGTTCTTCAGAAAAGCCAACAGATGTGTGTTAAAAACCTCAAGAGTTACTGAGTCACTACTGTATGTAATCACAGATTAAACTGATGGTGTATTTTTCATTTTCCCATTTTCTCACTGTCTGTCATAGTGTCACATTTCCATAGGGTCATAAAACGTGCTGGTAAATGTTTTAGCAACCAGCTCTGGGACTGCTTTTTAGGTTCACTAATTTCATGATGCAAACTTTCCATTAGACCTTGTACTGACTGGCAGAATAGCTTAAGGTAGTGTGTTCTAATTTCGGTGCAAAAGTATAAAACAGTGTGCTCAATTTCTGTCAGCTTGTGCTTACCTACCTTAAAGAGCAGGCTTGCTATAAAATTTAAGCCAGTACTATTGGAAACAGCAAGCTTTCGCAGTTCTCATTTTTAGTTTCGGAAGTAATTGGACCCAGAGATACAAAGCCACTGATTAACTATTCAGTCTTATTCACAGCATCACATTTCCCACAGGAACTTATGATTTTATGTCTTTCAGTCAAGCCATAGGGTTAAAGGCTTTTGTGACAAGTCAGAAACTTTTAAATTTTCTTAAATTGGCTTAGTCTTTTACACATGGCAAATCCTCTTCTTGGACACTTTTTTAAAACTTTATGGGAGGAAGGGGTACACCTCATCAACAAGGGTACCTGCATAATGAACATTTGTATACCTAGCCCTGAATTGTACCCCACATCCTTAAAATTAAAAATAAATAAACAAATACAGCTTTATAAGATGATATTTGAGTCAGTTTTAAGTATTTATTTTTTTGAGTCAGAGTCTCACTCTGTCAGGCTGAAGTGCAGTGGCATGATCACTGCTCACCTCAGCCTCAACCTCCTAGGCTCAGTTGATCCTTCCACTTCAGTCTTTTTAGTAGCTGGAACTATAGGCCCACACTACCACGTCCAGTTAATATTTTTATTTTTTGTAGCGAAGAGGTCTTGCTGCCTAGACTGGTCTTGAACTCCTGCACTCAAGCACTCCTCCCTCCTCGACGTTCCAGAGTGCCGGGATTACAGACGTGAGCCCCTGAACCCAGCCAGTTTTGGTTTGTTTGTTTGTTTGTTGAGTTGGAGTCTCACTCCTTCACCCAGGCTGGAGTGCAGTGGCACGCACGCCCACAGCCACCCCTGTGTCGACCTGCTGGGCTCCGGCCATCCTTCCACCTCACCTTTCCGAGTGGCCGGAACTACAGACGTGCGCTACCACGCCCGGCTATTTTTTATTTTATTGTGGAGACAGGGTCTCGCCAACTTGCCTGGGCTGGTCTTAAACCCACAGACTCAGTCAGTCCACTTGCCTTGGCCTCCCAAAGTGCTGGGATTACAGGCTGAGCCACTGAGCCTGGCCCCAGCCAGTTTTAAGTTTTTACAAGTGTAAACTATATCAATTCTGCTTGGTTTATCATTTCCATTTTAACTGGACCCCCTTCCCCATGTACTCTTAATTTTTTGCAATTTATATTATCTTTTAGATACTAGAAGAAGGAGATTTTTAGAAAGTAACAGATACTTCTGCCTTAATTGCCAACCCAGAGTCATATTTCAGATTAATAATTTAAAGGGATTACCTTCTCCATGGCTGTCCCTGAATAAAATTGTGAACTGGGCAAAATTAGTCTTGAGTCCCATTTTCTTCTTTTACTCTCCTTGCTCAAAATTCACTGTCAGGAAAGGATACAATATAACTCAGCCACCGTGTTTATTACATTCCTCTGAGTACCTGCGCTGTAGAGATGCTTCTGGTAGAACAAGAGTACCGAATTTATAGTCAAGGGATGAGGCGCAGGCCTGGTTCTCCAGCTTCCCAAGGCATGCTAGTTTTATAAATTCAGCTACGTTGCACATACAGGGCTGAAGTTCACCTGGTAAGCTTTCATAAAACTAGTTTCAGCTTTTAAAATATTGAATTTTCCTAGCAGTTGGTAAATATCTGCTGTTCCAAGTTTCCTAGATGCCCTTACTGAGACTCCCCCTTTTTCCCCCCACTTCTTCCAATCCAGTAACTAAAGGTTTAAGGCCTGGTGGTAGCTGTGTTGGTCAGCCGCACTAAAGCCTTGCTTTGTGGGTTACCAGGATGCCTGCCCATGCCCAGTACCCTGGGAGACCATAGTTGGCACCAGCAGTGTTTGCCAGCCTCCTCAACTGTCCCTTCCACACACCTGCCCGTTTTTTAAAAATCACCTTGTTGAACAGAAGTTGATTTCTTTTCTCCTTCTTCTTTTGTGTGTGTGTGTCAGAGTCTCACCGTTCCCTAGCTGCAGCATGGCTACCGCAGCCTTGACCTGCTGAGTTCAGGCGATCCTTCCATGTAGTTGGGACTACAAGCACGTGCCACCACACCCGGCTAATTTTTTTAATTTGTTGTAGAGATGAGGTTTCACCAAGTTGCCCAGGCTGGTCTCAAACCCAAGCTGGGCTCAGGCAGTCCTCTCGTCTCCACCTTCTAAAGTGCTGAGATTACAGGCATGAGCCACTTTGCTCAGTGTGAAGTTGACTATTTGCTAAATATGCAACATAAAAATCCATAACAGTACTCTACATCAGTTGTAGATGGGCAAATATTCCCAACTTGAGAAAATCTGTGCCCTTAGAGATTGAAGCCATGTGTCCAGAGTTCTATTGAGATGAAGACAGAGCTGAAAAGTTACTTTCTAGGGGAACCTTTCTTTTCAAGCATTTCTATTCTCAATCACTTATCATTTGACCCAGAACTTGAAAGAAATTTTGTTGTTCACTTGGTTCCAGTTACAAGGACCATTATTTCAATTAATTGTTCTAATAATTATACTTTGTCAAAACATTCTTATAACTGCCCCTGAATCTTCCATCAGTGGCCATTCTAAAGGATACATTATATATATCATCACGTCTTCCCCCTAAAATATAACCATAATAATAACAAAAGAAAATAAATTTGAGTTCATAGTTGAAATCTTTAAGTTGATGCTCTTTTTGTGATTTGTAACGTCTGATTTAATCTAGTGTTCTTGCTGTACCACATATTCAGAACGAGTTCCTGCACCACCTTTCCAAATTGCCTTTATTGCCCTTCCATTTTAAAAGCTCCATGCTAGTAATTTTGAAAATTTCCAAACTGAATAGTCAGTGTGGTGTTTAAGATCTTTCATGCTAAATTTTAACCCAAAGCATTTTTAATTTCTAAAAACAACTGTTTTAAAAAGTTGCTGCTGAATATAGAGGATAGAGTTATGTAAATGGCATTATTGGGTGCAAACTTTGTAGGCACATGGCAGTGCAGGTACTATTCTCGTATTTTAATTTTTCTAATAAGTTTAACAATACTGCTGTCAAATAAAAAAGGGATTTACTTTAGTGACCAAAACAAAGCTGATAGGTTAGTTTCTTTTATTTTCAATTAATGACTAGTAAAAGACCAAATTTTATTCTTTTCAAGGGCAAAATTATCTCAAATCTGCAGTATATTATCTGTATTAAACACTCTGCATTCATTTCAATGTATGATTTGTTTTGTGGAATAAAAAAGTTCCATGTGGAATACAAATAATAGGACACACAGTAGGACCAGTGCTCAAAGTAAGAGATCATTGGTGAAGACTGTGGGAGAGGAACCTTTGGTTAACTACTGTTACCCTAATCCTTGTTTACATTAAAGCTAGTGGCTATGCTTTTGTATAATGACGCATCCCCTAACATGAATATTAAAACTAAAATTTGTCACCTTCCTTTCTCAAGAAATGTTTTTCATGATCATGCCTTACAGAAATTTTGCTAAGAGCTGCATATTGTTTAAAAGTGATTTCTTGGGTTTTTGTTTTTCCTTACTTATTTTCCTAGACTGATCCCGTTGAGAACACATATGTATGGAACCCGAGCGACAAGTTTTACAACCAGTCACGGTCCACATCTCCTTCCACATCTAGTGAAGCTGAGCCAGTTAAGGTGCCTTACTGGAGCATCCTTGCTCCCCAACTTTTCACTTGTGTCAGGAAAGAGGGGATTGAATAAAATGAGTAAAATCTGTCTCTCTTCTCTTAGTCAAATATATTGTGTGATAAGTTTGAGTCCATTGGAAATCATTACATATAACTGTTATTGTAGATAGAAGTAGAAAACTAAAGTAGCAAGCTGTCCCAAATACTCAACCTGAAATATACAAAAACTTTAAGTATAAAAATATAATCGGAGAACTACGTAGAGCAGAGCATAGTGTTATATAAATTTTGGAGTTATCAGATACAAACTTTGTGGGCACATGGCAGTGCAGGTACTATTCTCATTTTAATTATTCTAATAAATTTAATAAGCCATGCTATAACTTATTTGTTCCATCATAAATAGAACTTGAAAATAAAATTGTCACTGAATAGTTTTTTTTTAACTGCTAAGTCAGCAGCAGGCATTCAGCTAAATCATGTCTTTGTGTGTGTGTGTGTGTGTGTGTGTGTGTCTCGGAGTCTCACTCCCTTACCCAGGCTAGAGTGCAATGACACACTCACGGCCACCCCAGCATCGACCTGCTGGGCTCTGGCGATCCTTCCGCCTCAGCCTTCCAAGTAGCTGGAACTACAGGCACACGCTACCACGTCCGGCTAATTTTTTTAAGTTGTATTTGATGTAGAGACAAGGACTCACCATGTTGCCCAGGCTGATCTCGAACCTGTGGGCTTAGGCAATCCTCTCGCCTCAACTTCCCAAAGTGCTGGGATTTCAGGCTTGAGCCACCATGCCCAACCTAAATCATGTCTTTTAATAGTACAAAAAGCAGTATGTTTATTCTTCATACCAATCAATGGTTTTAAACAGCCAATTGACCAATTTTTTCAACACAGATCATTTCTTCCACAAATCAGAAGACTGTTATATCTCAGTTTATACCATTCTGTCTCAAAATGCAATTGTTTCTTCATTCAGTACCGTAGTTCTGACAGAACTCCTTTGCCATTCATTTTTTAATCTTCAGAGCTATGTCTAGCCTTCCAACAGAATTAGATAGTCCAATCTGAAAAGCTGCCTGAAATGAAGTGTGAGTTGTAGTCAACTTCTGACTGGTTTTCTTCCAACCCTGTGATAGACTTCCTCAAACTGATTCAATTAATAAGACCCACTAGTTTTTTAGTTATAATTGTTTTGATATTTTGAGTCTACACATTTTTATTTTAATGATAAAATATTTTAACCCCATAGAAAAGAATATAAATATCCATGTAACCGTCACCCACAGATTTAACATATGAAAATTTTACTCTAGTTTTTTTCAGACTTTTGTTGAGAGAAAATAGTCCAGAAATAGATGAAACATACTTCCCTATACCATTCTCCTCTCTTCTTTCCCACACATACCTGAATATCCTGAAGATGGTGTGCATCTTCTCTCCCTTGGTTCTGTTTGTTTCATTTGTATCCATAAATGGCATATAGTAATGCTTGTCGTATATTTAAAATATTTACAAATGTTACCTGTATCCTTCTGCAACTTTTTTCATTCAAAAGTATGCTTTTGAGGTTGATTCATACAGATATGTGTTCATTTAGTTTGATCACTGTAACTGCTGCATAATGTTTCATTGTATGGATATACCACAACTGTTTATCCATTCTCCTATGGGTGAATATTTAGGTTGTTTCCAATTTTTTGTTATTATAATCAGTGCTGAAGTGAACATCCTAATGTCCATCTGCTTTTGCAAATCACAGAGTTTGTTTAGCGTATATACTTCATAGTGGAATTACTGGGTTATATGATTTATGTATTTTCAGTTTCCACTAGATTTTGCCAAAGTGTTTTCCACAGTAGTTGAGCAATTTTCACTCCCCCAGCAGTGTATGAGACTTCTCCATTTCCCCACATCCTCACCAACCCATGCTGCTGTCGGACATTAACTTTTGCTAATTAAATGGATATGAAGTAGCTTTTTTACTTTAACTTGGATTTCTGTTTTCTAATGTTATTCAGCACCTTTTATATGTTCGTAGACCATTGATGATTTGCCTGTTCATGTTCTTTGCTTATTGTTCTATTGGATTGTATTTTTTGTGTGTTCTTTATATATTTTAGATATTAATTCTTTGCTAGCTATATGCATTGCAAATATTTTCTCCTGGTCTGTGGCTTATTTTTAAATTTTATGTGTGATATCATTTTGTCTTGTGAAAGTTTTAATTTTAAAATGCCAGAATTATCGATCTTTTTTTTTATGACTTCTGCTTTTTTATGTCTTTTTAAAGTAGTTATTCCTTATGCAGAGATTATAAGAATTTTCTTCTAAAAGTGTTTAAATTTTGCTTTTATGTGTTTAGTAACTTAAACTGAAATTTGTTATTTATAATGGGAAATGGGGTTCTTTTCTCTTTCCCCTATGAACACCTGACTCTCCTATATTTGATTTGTAATGCTATTTCTGCCTTATATGCATGAATCTATTTGGGAGTTCTCTATTCTCTTCCATTGTTTGGTTATTCCTGCACTGACGCCAAATTGCCTTAACTACTATAACTCTAAAATCATTTCTGATATCTGGTATGGTGAGCCACCCGCACCCACCTTATTCTTCTTCCTTTTCTCTTGACCCTTTAGTTTTTCATATTACTTGTAAAATCAGCTTGACAAGTCTCACATGGGACTTTCAATTGGAATTTCATTGAACTTATATATTTTTCTCAGGAAAATTGACATCTTCATGATACTGGGTATTTCCATCTATGAGCATGCTATACATATTAATCACATCCTTCAGTAAAGCTTCGTTATTTTCTGTGTACTCCATATTGCTTGTTAGATATGTTCTTAGATACCTTAAACTTTTTGTTGCTACGGTGAATGAGATCCTTGTAAAATATGTTTTCTCAGTAGGCATTGCTGGTCTTTACAAACTCTGTTGATCTTGCATCCAGCACCCTTGCTTGACTCTTTTTAATTCTAAAAACTTCTCTCAGACTCTCTACGTGAGTGCTAATGACAGTTTTGTTTCATATTAATTGCTTGTTAACTTTGATGTAGATTTTCTACCTCTAGTTTATCTTTTATATTTATCATTTCAAACATTAAATTATAAGTTGAGTTTAAATTTATTCAAGGTGTTTAAAAGTAAATAAAATCTAAATTAGAACTAAACTCACAGAAAGAAAACTGAGAAATTCAACTGAATTTAATTTTAAGTCTGTAGTGCATATAAAATGTTATATTTTTGAAAGTTACATAGTAACATTGGCAACAAGGGACCATCCATTTTTCCCTTAATATTTTAAAATGTTCTGTAATTTTTTATAAACACTACCTTTTTCCTCCTATTTTCTTATATAATATCTGAAAAGGAAGTTATTCTTTGTGTCTTTTTTTTAATACTTTGCTAATTAAATAATGAGTCTTTTTCTCCACAATAGCATCTGTTAAAATCACTGGTTTCTTTTATTTTTTTAAAAAATTTTACAATAATACCCCATTAAAAAAGACTGTATTTTAACAGCTAACTAGTAAGGATATGGTTTGTAACTAAATTTGTATTAAGTTCTGAATTCCAGTAAAACTAGATAATCTAACTTCCTTCTTTGGAAATTAATTTCTGTACAAAAATCCCACTAATCTTTATCTGTAATCTTTGTACATGTTCACATCCACAGAGCTGTGATCTGTAATGTTTTATATATCTTATATATGGAAGTTGAGTAGTTAACCCACTTAACATTTTTATTATAAATTCTGCTAAAAACTTTTTCAGATACTTCTTAGAATGAATATGGCAAAATAAGATGACTGAAAATTAATATCCTCATTTTTATATAGGCTGCATTCTGTGACGTTTTCATTTTCTAGTTTTCAGACTGAAATAACTTTCGCTAATTGAACAAATATTTCAGTTGTAGATATTGTAGTCAGAAAATGCTTACCATGAGAATTTTAGCACTACTGATATTTTTTAAATCGACTAGCTGAACTTTTTTTGCCTTTTGGGTGTTTTGTTTGGTTTTATTTACTTTGGTTTCTTTCTAGTTAAGTTTGAAATAGTTGAAGTGCTTCATCACACTTATTTCCTTTTTTTGCTTCTGGGTTCAGATTGTAGACTCTACTCCACTTCCAGTTCACACACCAACCTTGAGAAAAAGAGGATGTCCTGGTTCAACTGGCATTCCACCTAAGGTAGTCAACCTAATTATAAGCATAATGTGTTTTGAAAGATGAGATTGGATTTCTTCTGCTTTATGTATTTGCTGTGATTTTTTTTTTTTTTTTTTTTTTTTTTACGTTTCTTCAAAGTTACAAACATAAAAACTTGGAAAGAAAATAAATTCTGCATGAATGGGTATAATTACCAATGGGAAAGGTATGAAGGGTATACAAAGTTTTTTCCTCTTCATCTTCTTAAGTTCAGTGTTTTGAAGTCTAGTAAGTCTTCTAAAAAACTGTACGCCTAAGTAAAGCATTAAGTTGAGACCACTTATAGAAGAATCTGAGATTGAGGGTAATATACCACTGAGAAAGAAATATCTAGTGAAAAATTCAAGTGCATTCTTTTTTTTCCCCTTCATTCTATTTGGCGTGAATATGATGAATAAATTATTATATATAGTAGGACATGAAAATTGAGTTGCTTATCTCAAGCCTACAGAGAAATTCTAGAAACTGGAAAACTGAAATGATCTACTTCTCTAGAACATAAACCTTAGATAAACTACAGAATAAGAGGGAGAGGTCAGTGGACCTGAACAACTCCTAAAAAATGCAAAAAGTGTAACTGGTATAAAAGAAAAACCGAATGCCCAGGTAAAGCAAAATGTTGAGGCCAGACAAAACATGAATTTAAGACAAACATAATATCCTTAAAGAGACAAGGAAAGAAATGTGTTGATAACATGAGCCAGGATTAAAAAATAAGGCAGTAAGGAAGAAAAGTAAAATGGAAATTCTTGACATGAAGATGCAACTGCTGAAATAACTTAATAGATGACTTTGTAGAATGAACAGAATAGTTATAGTAGAAAAACAAGTTAGTGGGATAGAAGATGAAAAATCTGGAAGTTAAGATATATATGACAAAAATAGTGTCAATGTCTGTATGGTAGGATTCTCAAAAAGAAAGAAAGTAATAGATGGAACTACTTGAAGAAATAATGACCTAAAATTTTCCAAAATGAAAGGTGAAAAATCATACTAGAAGACAATATTAGGTGCTAGTGTGAATGGATAAGAAAAAACAGATACATTATAGTAAAATTTAAGGGTATCATAGAATAAGAGAAAATTTGAAAAACTTTCAAAGAGAAAGAGCAGATCATTTGTGTAAAAAAACAAAGATCAAATTGATTTTGGCCTTCTCAACACCACTAAAAAATAATTTTCAAAGAGTTGAAGAAAAAGAGCTTTAAATCTAAAAATCTGAACTTGACTGTGCTATCACTTAAATATGAGAACAAGTTAAAAACATTCTCAGGTATACAAGAATTTAGAAGGGTTACTATAAAACAAAACAAAACTTCTCTTTGAAAATATTCTAGGCAATCCCCTCAGGTCCCCTCCCACTGTGGGAGCTTTTCTGTGCTCTCAATAAATCCTGTTTTCAAAAAAAAGAAAATATTCTAAGGGAAAGTTCTTCATCAATAAGAGATATAAAGTCAAGAGACCACTATGAGAGATTTGGGAAACAGGATAAATAGGTGTCTTAAAGACTTTACTGTGGTCAAGGACCTCATTATACAAGAGCCAAAGAAAAAGCAAATGTATATTCAAGACAGTCCAGAATCTAAATAAAAACACAGTGGAGGTGATTTTAAGACTCAGTTGAGGTGAACATACTAATGTATTTATGTTGTTTAGGGAGAAAGTATACAGGCAGTGATTAACACGGTGAATTCCCAGTTAGACTTTCTAAATTAGCATCCCAACTCTATCACATAGTAGCTGTGTGGAGCTTGAGCAAGTTATTTACCTTTCTTTATTTCCATTTCTTCATCAAAAAATGAGGATAAGCCGGGCTCGGTGGCTCAGCGCTTTGGGAAGCTGAGGTGAGTGGATTGCCTGAGCCCACGGGTTTGAGACCCGCCCGGGCAACTTGGCGAGACCTCATCTCTACAATAAATTTAAAAAATCAGCTGGGTGTGGTAGCACGCACCTGTAGTTCCAGCTACTCGGAAGACTGAGGCGGAAGGATCGCCGGAGCCCAGCAGGTCGAGGCTGCGGTGGCCGGGAGCGGCCACTGCACTCCAGTCTGGGCGACAGAGTGAGACTCCGACTCAAAAAAAAAAAAAAAAAAGAGGATAATAAAAGTACATGTCTCATGGGATAGTTTTGAGTTTTAAACAAACACAGTACTATAAAGAACTTAGAATGGTGCCTGGCATAATATGTATCAATTCCCTTATATATTTATAGTTTTTTTCTCTTTTTTTTGGTGAGTTAAGGTCTCACTCTGTCACCAAGATGTCACCCAGATTAGAGTGCAGTGGCACAATCACAGCTCACCACAGCCTCAACCTCCTGGGATCAGTCTCTCACCTCAGCCTCTCAAATAGCCAGGACTATAGGTGTGTACCACCACACGACACTAATTTTTTGTTTTGTTTTGTTTTTTGAGTCAGAGTCTTACTCTGTCGCCCAGGCTGGAGTACAGTAGCATGCTCATGGCCACCCCAGCGTAGACCTGCTGGGCTTCGCTGATCCTTCCGCCTCAGCCTTCCAAGTAACCAGAACTACAGGCATGTGGTACCACACCCACCTAATTTTTTTTTATTTTATTGTAGCGATGAGGTCTGGCCAAGTTGTCCGGGCTGGTCTCTAAACCATGGGCTGAAGCAATCCACTCGCCTCGAACTCCCAAAATGCAGGGATTACAGGCTGAGCCACTGAGACTGAGACCGGCTTTTTATAGTATTATATAAATATGTTTACATAAGTATTGATAATAAGGATATTAAGCTTAGGGGATAGGTGTTGATAAATTGAAATGAATAAGTAGAAGATTAATAAAAGATACAATTTTGAAATCTGTAGAAGGAAATGTTTTCCATTGAATAGAGACAGGAAAGGAAAAAGAGAAAAAAGCAAAACATGGTGACCCAGTAACGGGCAGGACAGGGAAGAAAAGTAAAAGTCCAGATAAATAAGAAGAGGAATGAAGAACTCAAAATGTGAAGTCCTTTCTTAATTACTATTTTATGAAAATAGCAGAAAAGGGAATCTAAAGCCAAGGAGCCAGAAAAACGATTCTTGTCTACCCCACCTACATAAAAGTACAGGAAAAGTCATTTCACTTAGAAATAGGCACCAGGGAAGAATTATAGTCAAATCTCATACAAAATTATTATAAGAAAAAAGAGACGAAGAATCAAAATATCTTAGCAAAGCCATGTCTACAAAATCAATGAAAACTGCAATGAATAATTTTAAAGATATTAAGAAAATAACAGAAACTGTGAAATAACAAAAATTAGAAATAGGAAACTCAGACGTGAGGAAAGGTGAGAAAAGTGAGAAAAGAAGATTTGAGTGAGAAATGAAAGAACTCAGGAGAAAGAATTAGAAATTTAATTTAACTATAGTTTCAGAAATATACACTAACCCATAGGGAATTCTAGAGCAAATAAACTTAACAGATAATGACTTAAGACAAATAGGACGTAGAACTCAAGAAATGAGGAATGAAGTAAAAAGGATTTGAGAAAAAGTGATAGAAAAGATTGGCAACAATTAGCCAACATTTGTATAACAGGAGTCCCTGAAAAAGAAAACCAAAACAATGGAAAATACTATATTCAAGGAAATTTCCCTAAAGATTAGTAACTCATATTATAAGGGCATACAGCATAGCTGAGAAAATCAACCCAGCCAAAAGAAAATATATTACGGCAAACTACTGGTTTATAAGTAAAAAGAAAACCATTGGGCATTTGGGCAAGAAGTACAAGTAAATTAAGGGGGGAAGAAAATGAAGATTGTCAAGAGATTTTTCAATATTAGTGGTATGCTTAAAAAAAAAAGAACATTTAAGATACTCAAGGAAGTGATGTCCAAGATTTTTAAGGATTTGAGATTTTAAGTATAATAAGTGTCCTACCAAAATAAAAGCTAAGAAAACTATTAAGAACATGCAAGCACTCGAGAAATGTTCCCATTGCCCTTCCTGAGCAATATACTAGGGAACAAGCTTCAGATAACCAAAATGATAAGATACCTTGAGGCAATAGTGAAGTACGGGTCTAGAGTAAATTGGAGACTTGATTCAAAGTCCAGCTAAAGCATTACTAGACCAACTCTCAAAACCAGATGACTATCCTGGCTCAGCAGTATGTTAATTTTGTGGAATAATTAAACCACAAATTTAGGGACACCAAGGCTCAGTGATTGGCAAGAAAGAGAAATGTCAAACCACAAATAGTGAGATTTGGCAAACATCTACAAACTGAATGGTGAGGCCCCAAATGCCTTTTCCCTGCTTACTGGAACTTGTCCTTGGGAGATATCAGTAGATTCTCTGAAAAAACTAAATGACCCAGAAAGACCTATAGTTAATGGAATTTAGGGATGCCTAATGAGATGGTTAGGTCCTTTCTTAACAAAGCATAGCATGCATTTACTCACACAGAACAGGAAAATGTTTCCTGTTTTCATTGAAGGAAAAATAGACAATGTAAGAAGCATAAGGAAATAAAAAAGGAATATTCGGAGAACAAGAAGTCGTTTGAAAATTAAAAAATATGATAAACATTTTTAAAATTTGGTAAATCAGTATGGAGATAAATTTGAGAAAAATCTCTTAGACAATATTATAAAATGTGAGACAGAAATTAGAAGAGGCAACATGATAAATTAATATCTAATGACTAGAAGTTTCTGAAAGGGAAAACAGAAAAGAGAAAAGGAAAGGTATTGTCAAATACAAGACATTTTTCTGTAACTGAAAGACGTGTTTCCAAATTGAAAGGTTCCATCAGTGCCTACCACAATGGATGAGAAATGCCCATCTCCAGTCACATCATTGTGTGATTTTTCAAGGTACCAAAATGCAGAGAACTTTTTCACATGTCATGGAGATAAGATAGATCACCTCCAAATTTTCAGTAATAAAAATGTCATACTTACCAAAAACAAAATGAAAATTAACAGTTGTGAAATAAAATGATTTCAGGGCACACCTCATCAGCAAGGGTACCTGCATAATGAACATTTGTATACCTAACCCTGAATTGTACCCCACATCTTTAAAATAAAAAAATAAAATAAAATATTCTTCATCCACCAAAAAAAAAAGATTTCAAGCTAGAATTTTTGATTCCCTGTTAAATGTTCAATCAAGTTTGAGGGAAAAATAACAGCAACTTCAGAAATGTAAGACCTCAAAAAAATGTATCATCCAAGAACTACTTTCTAAGGAAATTATTGAAATAATTAGTTGTACCAAAATAAAAGAGGAGACCAACAAAGAGAAAGATATGAGATACTTAGAAGAGGGAATCTTACACAGAATGGTTAAGAGAAAGACTGGAGCAGAAAAACAAAAGACTTCGATAATGATGTCTTTAGGTTGATTAAAAGGGATGGAGAGGCTAAAAGACTTTCTTCCGGATGTGTTTGGCCTGTGCTAAAAAGATTTAAGGGGATTTTACCATTCTTTTGGAGAGTGTGAGAACATTTAGTGATAGAGATACAGAAAAGTAAAAGGGAAGAGGGACACAATATTAATTTTTTTTAAATCGAAAGGTTATATAAGAAAGAAAACATAACGTTGTGCCTCTTGACTAATTAGTTAGTAATTCCAGGATCATAATAGCTTAAACAATAAATACAAATTTTAACCCAAAACTATGCTGTAACAATATTGGGAAAATTAAGGGAGGAGAAGGGAAGATTTTCTTCCCCAGAAATGTGGAGATGTTTTTGTGAACATCTCCTAGATGTAGAAGGAAGGGAATAACTAAAAGAGTTAAAAGAAATTGCCTCTAAAAAGGACTTGGGGCAAAGGGGTATTTCTGTTTTTGTTGTAAGCATTATAATACCATTTTACTTTTTCAACTATGTGCATGTATTGATTTAATTTGGAAAATTAAAAACACATACTAAGGGGAAAATTTAGGTGAATTTCTTTGTAACTGGGAATAAAAATAAGATCTCAAGTCACATAAGGTGAAAACATTGATGGACTTTACTACATCAAAATTAAATATGTTTGTACAGTGAAAGCATTATTAACAAATGATGGCAAATAGTAGAAGATATTTGCAATGTTTACTATTAGTAAAAGATTTATTTCTAAAATACATAAGAAACTCCTGTAGCTCTACATGAAAAAGATTGGAAATTCTATTGAAAAATTGTCAAATGATATGAGTAAGTATTTCCCAGAAGAGGAAATGCTAATGGTCAACAAGTGTGTGAACTGCCAACTTCATTAATAATTGAAGAAATTTAAAAAACAAATTTAATGTTTTAATTATTACCACTTTATACTGAAAATTAAGTAAAGTAGGTACAGCAAAATTAAGGTGACATCAAGAATGTATAGAAACTGGTGTCTTCATACACAGACAGTGGAAATATAAACAGGCAGAACCATTCTGGAGAGAACCCAGACAGTGTGAAGTGAACCATATGACTGACCTAGCAATCACATTCCTTCAGAAAAACTTCTATGCAGATCCATTAGGCAACATGATGAAGATGTTAATGTCTGCATTTTTTACGGTAGCAGGGAGTTGGAAATAGGGGAAAGACAGGTAAAATGTAGCTGGTAAAAAGATAATCTACATCTTTCCTCATGATTTTTAAACTTATTTTGCGTCATGTAAATTATATATCTCAGTCAAGGAGAACAAAATTTATTTTTAACTTAAATTTTAAAACTTCAGATATTTCCTTTAGTTTTTTGTTCATATCATGTTAGTCTCAACTGAAATAAATACTGCTTCATAACTGTTTTTCTTCAGTATTCACATTTTATTAGAATATGGAATAGAGTTCTTTCTCGTTTAAATCAATCACACATATAAAATAGAAATGATTAGCAAAATTTGTTTTTATAAAAAAATAAATATTTTTGAGTGATTACTATGTGCTGGGCATTTAACCATCCCATGAAGTAGATATTGTTGTTGATCTTGCTTAGATGAGGAAAGTGAGACACAAAGAAGTTAAGTAATTTCTCCTAAGTTTGCACAGCAAAATAAAAGTTATATAATTTATTTATTGTTAAAACATGCCAAGAGTTAATTTGGAGAAGAAAGGAATATTCCAAAGTGATAAAATCTACAGTGGCTCACCACCATATCCATCAGATAAGACTTAGAGGACTTTAACTACTGTGTTTTCAATGAGAAATTTCAGCTGTCTCTGGAATAATATGTATGCATTGTTATCTGCTCAAGTATACTGCTTCCTCCTTCCATGGGAGGAAACTGATTTGTGAAGCATATCATTTGTCCTTGGTCCCAGAAAACAAAATGCATGCTTTACAGTAGAAACAAGAATTTTAAATTCCTCTTGGTTCTTCCTAAGAAGGTAGAAAGCATATTAAAATCTTAACATTTGTATAAGTTTAAAAATGCAAAATTTCACTTAACCCTTAATTTAAGAATAATTTGGAGAATTTGTAAAAATAAAGAAGCCAAGATATGTGAGCAAAAAAAAGCTACAGTTTACTTTATATCGTTTTCTAATAACATTCAAGAACAATTATCATTTAACTGCTAATATTATTTTAGCTCAGTCTATCTCAATATTGCCTAA
The DNA here is from genome assembly GCA_963574415.1 of Tarsius wallacei. NCBI lineage: Eukaryota > Metazoa > Chordata > Mammalia > Primates > Tarsiidae > Tarsius > Tarsius wallacei. Next base: position 33,514 of record CAUYQG010215116.1, on the reverse strand, counting down.
TAAAAAGAGCGTGAACAATAAGACGATATGATGAGAAATTGAAAGAATTCATTCTACTCCTATTTTAAAAACAGTCTACATGTTTAAGACTCACATTATGGAAATCCTTTAAATAATCAATGTGTGTGCTTTCTGTCAATTTGTTTTACAGCGCAAGACTCACCAGTTTTTTGTAAAATCTTTTACTACTCCTACCAAGTGTCATCAGTGTACCTCTTTGATGGTGGGTTTGATAAGACAGGGCTGTTCATGTGAAGGTAAGAACAAAATGGGGGAGGGCACATAAGTTCAGTAAGGGTACCCGATTCTAAACCAGGTGAAGTAAGGACCAATGGGAGGCCCAAATTTCCTCTGTACGTTGACCACTTGGGTACCTAATCCTGAGTTGTGCCCCACATTTTTAAAATAAGATTTTTTTTAAAAGAACAAAATGGAAATAAAATTACTTTAGAGTCCTAACATTTATTTTCTAAATATTAATTAAATAACTTTGTTCTCTTTAATAGGTATATAAATATTTATTTGTTTTAACTTAACCATTTACTTTTATTTGTGTAACAAGAATAGTGACATTCCTGTCTGTTGAATGTTAGAGAAACCAGACAGATGTTCCCTAGAAACGTTTTTCAGGGCAGATATATTTAAATATGGTTTTCATCTTTGTTTTATTATTTGGGTAAATATGTGGGCCCCCCAAAAAACATTAGTCTGTGTGACAGAAGACATGAAAGTTATCCTGAACCTATTCATTTAATTTTAACTTAGTTTACTGCATTAGAGAAATTATTATTGAAAACTACACAGTGTGGTATCTTTTCAGAAATATTGAATGTCTGCCACTATGCCTCAAAGATATTCCTAGTATTAATAACAGAGGGTGTTTTCCCCTACCGTTCACTTATTTATTCATCACATGTTTATCAAATGCCCAGTCTGTGCTTCTAGGCATTAGGGATATAGTATTAAATGGGGGGAAAGACAAAAAAAATCCTACCCTTACGGAGCTCACATTCTGAGAGGTGAGGGAGAAAGGATCAGGGTCATTTGGAAAGAAAAGAAAGTATATTTGTTTAGGCACCACTTTATTTTTCCTAGGACCTCCAAAATGAAAATGATTTAAACTATAATGTGATAATGATTGTCTGTGTTTTAGAAATATACTTTTTAAAAAAATCAAATGAAGCCTGCCACTTGAGGGCACTTCAAAAATTCATTAAAAAATGAAATTTAAAGATAAAAATTTTAAAATATAAACTTTATTTTCCATCATAAGCTCTCTCAAGTTTCAGGACACTTTTATAAGTGATGATACCCTAAAGTCCATCCCTCAAGAACTGAGAGTTCCGGAAATTTAACATGTCAGTGTCATCTTTTTTTACATTATTAGCTAAAGAAAAATGGGTAACTTTTGCAGATTTTTTAAGATTAGGAAACAAAAAGAAGTCAGAGGGAACCAAATCAGGACTGTAAGGTGGATGCCTAAAGATTTCCCGTGGAAACTCTTACAAAATTGCCCTTGTTTGATGAGAGGAATGAGCAGGAACATTGTTGTGGTAAAGGACTCTCTGGCAAAGGTTTTCTGGGCGTTTTTCTGCTAAAGCTTTGGTTAACCGCCTTAAAACATTCGTAATAACCAGATGTCATCATTCTTTGACCTTCCAGAAAACCAACAAGCAAAATGCCTTGACCATCCTCCAAAAACTCTTGCCATAACCGTTGCTTTGACCAGTCTGCTTTTGCTTTGACTGGACCACTTATACCTCTGGGTAACCATTGCTTTGATTATGCTTTGCCCTCTGGATCATACTGGCAAACCCATGTCTCATCCCCTGTTATAGTTCTTTAAATAAATGCTTCAGGGTCTTTTTATTCCCCATCTGTATTTTAGATTTGGAGGTGCACATGCATGTTCATTACATGGACATATTGTATAGTGATGGGAATTGGGTCTCAGATGGCCCATTTCCAAGATACGGGAACATTAAGCATTGTACTGCATAGGTAATTTCTGAATCGTTACCTTCCTCCCTACCTCCCTCCTTATTAGTGTCCCCAGTGCATATTTCCATGTTTGTGACCATTTCATTCCCACAACTGAGAACATGCAGTGTTTGGTTTTCGTTTCTGAGTCAGGTCACTTATGATGATGATCTCCATCTCCATTCATGTTGCTGCAAAGGACATGATTTCATTCTTTTTTTTTATGGCTGTGTAGTATTCCATGGGGGGGGGGGGGTGTGTGTGTGTGTGTGTGTGTCATTTTCTTTATCCAGTCAGTTTTTGGTAGGCATTTAGGATGGTTCCATGATTTTGATATTGTTAATAGTGCTGCAATAAGCATACAAATATAAGTATCTTTTGTTTGTTTGTTTGTTTGTTTTGTTTTGTTTTTTTGAGTTGGAGTCTCACTGTGTCGCCCAGACTGGAGTGCAGTGGCCGCTCCCGGCCACTGCAGCCTCGACTTGCTGGGCTCCGGCGATCCTTCCGCCTCAGTCTTCCAAGTAGCTGGAACTACAGGCGTGCGCTACCACACCTGGCTGATTTTTGATTTATTGTAGAGATGAGGTCTCACCAAGTTGCCCAGGTGGGTCTTGAACCCACGGGTTCAGGCAATCCACTCACCTCAGCCTGCCAAGGCACAGGATTACAGGCTGAGCCACCGAGCCCGGCTTCTTTTTTTAATATATTGATTTATTTTCCTTTGGGTAGATCTCTAGTGGTGGGATTGCTGGGTCAAATGATAATTCACTTTTTAGTTCTCTGAGAAATATCTATAACTTTTCCACAGAGGTTGGACTAGTTTACAATCCCACCAACAGGGGATAAACATTCCATTTTCTCCACAACAATGCCATCTGTTATGCTTTGGCTTTCTAATCATAGCCATTCTGACTGGTGTGAGGTGATATCTCACTGTGTTTTTAATTTGCACTTCTCTGATGATTAGTGATGTTTAGCATTTTTAAAATATGTTTGGGCAACTTGTGTTTCTTCTTTTGAGAAGTGTCTCTTCATGTCCTTTTCCCACCTTTTGATGGGGTTTGTTTTCTAGTGTTGAGTTGTTTGAGTTCCTTGTAGATTTTGTGTATTACCCCCTTGTCTGAGACATAATTCACAAATGATTTCTACCATTTCTGTTCACTCTGTTGATTATTTATTTTGCTGTGCAGAATCGTTTTAGTTTAATTAAGTCCCACTTATCTATTTTAGTTTTTGTGTGTTGCAGTTGCTTTTGGGGTCTTTGTCATAAATTCTTTGCCTAACCCAGTGTCCACAAGAGTGTTATCTAGGTTTTCTTCTAAGATTTTTATAGTTTCAGGTCTTAGTTGATCCATCTTGAGTTTTGTATATGGTGAGAGATAGGGGTCCAGTTTATTCTTCTCATAATGGCTAGCCAATTTTCCCAGCACCATTTATTGAATAGGGTGTCTTTTCCCCAGTGTTTATTTTTATGGACTTTATCAAAGATCAGTTGTTTGTAGGAATGTGGTTTTATATCTAGGTTCTCTATTCTGTACCATTGGTCAATCTATCCCTGTACCAGTGCCATGCTGTTTTAGTTACTATAACCTTGCAGTCAGGCAGTGAGATGCCTATGCAATTTTTTTTAGTTTTTCTGCTTAGACTTGCTTTGACTACTTGGGCTCTTTTTTGGTTCCTTGTAAACTTTAAGATTTTTTATTGTTACTATTTCTGTGAAGAATGAAATTGGTATTCTGATTGGGATTACATTGAATCTATAGGTGCTTTGGGCAATATGGTCATTTTAACAATATTGATTCTTCCAATCCCCGTGAACATGGGATGTTTTTCCATTTGTTTGTGTCATCTACAATTTCTTTCATCAATGTTTTGTAGTTTTCTTTGTAGAGATCTTTTATTTCCTTAGTATATTCTCAGGTATTGTGTGTGTGTGTGTGTGTGTGTGTGTGTGTGTATGTGTGTGTGTGTTTAGTGTGAATGGGATTAAATTCTTGATTTGATTCTCAGTTTGATTGTTGTTGGTGTATAGGAACACTAGCAAGCTTTGTACATTGATTTTGATCCTGAGACTTTACTGAAGTCATTTATCAGGTTTAGAAGCTTCTAGGAGGAATCTTTAGGATATTCTAGGTATACAGTCATGTCATTTGCCAAGAGAGATAGTTTGACTTCCTCCTTGCCAATGTAGATACCTTTTATTTCTTTCTCTTGCTGGATGGCTTTTGCTAGTACTTCCAGTATGATATTGATTAAGAGTGGTGAGAGTGGACATCCCTGTCTTGTTCCTGTTCTGAGGGGGAATGTTTTCTCCTTTTTTAAAAAATTTTTTTATTTCTTCGAGTAAGAGTCTCACTCTGTCACCCAGGCTGGAGTGCATTGGCATGCTCACAGCCACCACAGCCTCAGCATGCTGGGCTCAGACAATCCTTCTGCCTCAGCTTCTAAATAGCTGGATCCACAGGCTTGCACCACCATGCACAACTAATTTTTTTTTTTAATTTATTGTAGAGATGCAGTCTTGCGCTGTTGCCCAGGCTGGTCTCAAACCCATGGGCTCAGGCAGTCTTCTTGCCTCAGTCTCCTAAGGTCCTAGGATTACAGGTGTGATCTACTGTACCTAGCAAGGGGAAATGTTTTCAACTTTTCCCGGTTAAGTATGATGTTGGCAGTGGGCTTGTTGTATATGGCCCTTATTATTTTGAGATATGTTCCTTCAATGCCCAGTTTGTTGAGGGGTTTTATCATGAAGAGTTGTTGGATTTTGTCAAATGCCTTTTTTGTGTCTATTGAGATGATTATATGGTTTTTATTTTTGCTTCTGTTTTTGTGGTATATCATGTTTATTGATTTATGAATATGGAACCATCCTTGCATCCCTGGAATAAAACCTACTTGGTTGTGATGGATAATTTTATTTGTTATGTTGTTGAATTCAGTTTGCTAGTATTTAATTAAGGATTTTAACATCTATATTCATCAGGGAAATAAGTTTGTAGTTTTCTTTGTTTGTTGTATCCTTGCCTGATTTTGGTATCAGTGTGATACTGGTTTCATACACTCAGTTAGGGAGAAGTCTCTCCTCCTCATTTTTCTGGAATGGCTTCAGTAGTTTCAGCTTCTAAAGATTCCTAAAGATTTTTATTTCTTTGTGGTTGATTGGAATTTGATCCAGTATAGGATATTTGTTGCTTCCACTGCCCTTTGGAGGAGAGATTTTTGCTTTTTAGTAAAACAAAAGATAACTTGTTAGACATGATACTTAAAAGTGAATGCAAGCTGGGCATGGTGGCACACACCTGTGGCCCCAGCTACTTGAGAGGCTGAGGCAGGAGGCTTACTTGAGCCTAGGAGTTAGAGGCTGCAGTGAGCTAAGATTGCACCACTACACTCTAGCTGGGGTGACAGCGAGACCCCATCTCTCAAAAAAAGAAAAAAATATTTTTTTAATTAGCAAGGTGTGGTGGCACATACCTCTAGTCCTAGTTACTTGGGAGGCTGAAGCAGGAGGATAGCTTGGGCCCAGCCTGAGCAGCAAAGTGAATTGAGGAGTTTGGATCATTTCTGACAGTCATTACCTAGTCAATCTTTCCCCTCTATTGGTTGGTTCCATAGTATACATCAGTGATGTATAGTCTATTTCTCTCACATGTTGGAATTTCCACAGTAACATCCCTTTAGTTCCTCTCTTTTTCTTTCCCTGTCATTTTCCAGGATACACCTCTAGGGTGGGAATTGTCAAAATAGATAATCCTAATCTGTAATCCCTCTCAACAAGCTTGTTTTAAATATTTAAATATTAGCTCTAACCCCATCAATCTCATTAAAACTTATGAGTTTAGTTTTTATCATCTTAGAATGTTTACTTAGAATCTCAAATTTACCATGTGAGTCTCAAATTGTGGTAGCATGGCAATATTATTAGTAGTTAGGTATACAGGTCTGAGCCAGATTGGCTGGGATTGAATTTTAGCACTGCACTTGCATGTTCTGTGACCCTTGGCAAGTCATGTACATAGGAATAGCAACTGTACCCTCTTACATTGTTACAGAAAAGTTTTAAAAATTCAATTAACTATTATTTATTATTTTAGTAGTCGTTTAAGTATATATAAGAGTATGAATAGCTCCTAAAATTTAGCCTTAATTTGTAGCATTTTCATCATTGAAATTTTTTATTTTCAAAGATTAGTAAAGTTTGCTCAACTTAGCAAAGATATTAGGTAGCTTAAAGTCCGGTGGTGACTCTTGCAAGAGAAACTTCAAGGCAGGTACCAAGTTGCAGTAGGATGGAGAGCTAGAAGGAACCAAAGGAATCACTCTTTTAGGAATTCTAAGTTTAAATCTATCATTTTATTCACAAGGTTAGATGTTTTTTCTGTCTATTTGCTTATCTTTTTGATCACTAATGTTAACATGGGACAGTAGTATTACAAATAATTTTTAAAATTTTACTATTTCTCACTGAAGTTCTTGTTGGTAAGCAAGTGATAATAATTATTTAAAGTAAAATCAGAGATAAGTATTCATCTAACATAGCATCTTGCATGCAGCGAGTGCTTGGTAAATTTTCTTTTTGTTATAATGAATTTTTATCAAACATTTTTTTTTTTTTTCTCTAAAAGTGTGTGGATTCTCATGTCATATAACTTGTGTAAACAAAGCTCCAACCGCTTGTCCAGTTCCTCCTGAACAGACAAAAGGTCCCCTGGGTATAGATCCTCAGAAAGGAATAGGAACAGCATATGAAGGTCATGTCAGGGTAAGTGTGATTAAATTGGGTTTCAGTTAATCTTTTAAGGTTTATTAATGAATCAAAATAAAATCCAATCACTTTAAGAACATAGTACTTGACAGAATATAAATGAGTAAAATGCATCTAATAATTTTATTTCATCTGGAGTAATGATTTGAAAACAAAAGTCTAGCATTTTCCTGGAAATAAATTCTAAAATATCTGAAACGTTTCTGTATTGTTACTATCTTGTCATGAAATCTTCATAAAGAAGTCTTTGAGAGAGGTGGCACATGATTATGGATGAGGAGACGTTATGAAGGCATAATCATGTTATCTTGGCTAATACGTACAGTGTAAGCTGAATTTCATCTTATTGCCAAATGTGACTTTTGTGCTATTTAGAAAGAAAATCATGACTGTTATTTTAATGAATTATTGGTGAGTTAAAATGTACCATATGCATTTTTTTTTTTCAGAATATAAAGTCAATGTTTGAGGACTATGTTCTCACGAATTCTCATATTAATGATACGTGTCCCATCTGCTGCTTTAAGCAACCAGGGTGGCAGACTTATAACATATGTGTATTACCTTTAGGTCTTTCAAATTATATATATAATTAGAGGGGCTCTGGTTGACATTTTCATGTGATTGTTATATTTGTTTGTTTGCCTGTTTGTGTAAAACATAAGACTCCTAAGCCAGCTGGAGTGAAGAAAGGATGGCAAAGAGCATTGGCTGTAGTTTGTGACTTCAGACTCTTTCTGTATGATATTGCCGAAGGAAAGGCATCTCAGCCCAGCATTGTCGTTAGTCAAGTGATTGACATGAGGTAAGCTTTTTAAGGTCAAAATATTTATATCATTGCAACATAGAAATTTAAAAGTTTCTAATTTTTAAAAAATAGTATTGCCATGGTTTCATATTAATTACCTAACTTACTAATATTGCTGTAGTAACAATTGAAAATAGGAGGTCAGCCAAGTGCGGTGGCTCATACCTATAGTTCCAGCATTTTGGGAGACTAAGACAGCAGGATTGCTTGAGTCCAGGAGTTCAACACCAGCATAGGCAACGTGATGAGACCTCATCTCAACAAAAAATAAAAAAAACTGGGTGTGGTGGTATGTGCCTATAGTCCCAGCTACTCAGAAGGCTGAAGAGGGAGGAGCACCTGAGCTCAGGAGATTAAGGCTGCGGTGAGCCATGATCATGCCACTGCACTCAGCCTCAGTGACAGAGTGAGACCCTTACTCAAAAACAAATAAATTTTTAAAAATAGGAGATACGGTTAGTATGTGTGTTGAGTGTGTGGAGCTAGGAGTCAAGGAAAAGAAGCTGGTATTTGAGTCCAAAATACCAGTATTAAAGTTGCTGGAGTCATGGAGACCTAGTATATGAAGTTTATATCATCACCTAAAAGCTTAGAATATAATTCCAATATGAGGAAAGAAAATAAAAATCATAAAAGCTCTTGGAAGGCATAATGAGTGAATCAGTTGCCATTTAAGTAAGTATAGTTCTTGAATGTTTCTGGTCTCATTTTTCAGTTTCTTCCCTGTCCCTTGAATGTTCTCCTTTACCTCTTCTTATCACCCCAGGCGCTATCCCTGAGTGATCTTGTTTACTCAGCTCCAGCTATCATCACCTCAGCCCTGATGCCTCCCAAACTTGTCTCCAGTTCAGATAAATCAATCCATCTCTCATAATGAATTTCCAGCTACAGCTCACATGGGCATTTCACTCCAGTACTTCAAACACTTTCTTTCTTCCACAAATACGAGATACAAATACAAGATATGAAGGGATAGCTGCAAGAAATATCAGTGAGGGAAATCTGACAGAACTGGCTGACAGGAAGAAGAATCAAAGATAGGACTAAGGTGTCATGCCTTCAAAACCAAGGAAATGATAATACCAATAACAAAATTAAGGAAATCAGAAGAAACAAATTACTGTGGAGGAAATAAGTTTTAGATGTTGAAGGAACAATAAAATATCAGATGAGCTGGGTTGCGGGCACTTAATATTTATTACTGGAGGCAAAAGGGCTCACTGGAGGCTCTGGAGACCTGCCAGCATTCAAATCCCAGCTCTACATGTGTATTTACTAGCCTTGTGGCTTTGGGTAAGCCAGCAATTATTTCTGGCTCTTGTATGAAGTGCTGCTGCTAAGTTATTCCTGATAATTATTTGGGGCACTATTAATTACTACTATTAATTAAATAATAATTAAATTATTTTACAAATTCATCTTGGGTGTTATGTACAGTTAAGCTTTGAAGATTGTTTCATATGTGTTATGTAGATTCACATCCAAAACCCCACACACATAGCCACATATACTAACTTTTAACGTTTCACTCTTCATTCAGGGATGAAGAATTTTCTGTGAGTTCAGTCTTGGCTTCTGATGTTATTCATGCAAGTCGAAAAGATATACCTTGTATATTTAGAGTAAGTGTGTGCATCACAGTTTGGTCATTGAATTATTTGTTCTTAATGAGTATATTTTGCCTCTTCATATAAATCAAGCCTACAGTGAGTAGAACCAAATCTTATATTCCATATCATCCAATACTTGAAAGATTAGGAAATTGGTACTAATATTTAATTAGTGAAAGACCTGTAGAAAGTGTTGATATATGGCTTCTAAAATGTTTTCTGGTAGATAATACTTTTGAGTTCCAGTTTTCAAATAAATATTACTACATGGAAAAATTGAATATGTGTGAGGTTTCTCAAACCCTTAAAAAATAGAAGTTTTGGCTGGGTTCGGTGGCTCAGCCTGTAATCCCAGCACTTTGGGAGGCTGAGGCGAGTGGATTGCCTGAACCTGCGGGTTCAAGACCAGCCCGGGCAACTTGGTGAGACCTCATCTCTACAATAAATCAAAAATTAGTTGGACGTGGTAGCACATACCTGTAGCTCTGGCTACTTGGAAGGCTGAGGCGGAAGGATCGTAGGAGCCCAGCAGGTCGACACTGGGGTGGCCGTGAGTGTGCCACTGCACTCCAGCCTGGGCAACGGAGTGAGACTCCAACTCAAAAAAAAAAGTTTCTCTCTTTAAGACTCTCACTTTAAAAATTAATGTGTTTTTGTTACCTAATGCTTTGTAACAACCATTCCAAAACTTAGTAGCTTAAACCATCAGTGATTTATTATTTTTCACTATTCTGTGGGTCTGCTCTACAGTTCTTGTGGTGTTGGCTGAGTTGATTAGTGTGGCTGTATTCAGCCCTTTTGGGCCCAGAACGTCTCAAATGATCTCCCTCTTACCTCTGGAGACTTGGTGCTGACTGTTAGCTGGGTGCTCTCAGTTCGACTCTGTGGACTCTCCCCATGTGGTCTCTAATCATTACATAATCTGACTGAGCTCCCAGTAATTGGCTTCTAAGAGAGCAAAAGAAGTTATCAGGACTTCTAAGGACTAGGTCTAACACAGGTATAATAACCCTTCTGCATTCTGTTAGTCAAAGCAAGTCATGAAGTCAGCCCAGATTTAAGAGGAGGAGAAATAGTCTCCACCTCTTGATAAGAAAAATGAAATTCCATAGGAGGAATTGTAGGTAGCCATCTTTGGAGGCCATTTACCACTGTTAGATCTTGAGTTGGTAAATTAAGACAATTGAAGTTAAAAAGAAAAAACAAATGACTACTGCCCTATTGTTAGGCCTGTCTGCTTAGTATTTGTGAGTCTTGTATCTGAGTAAGGCCATACAAAGGCTATACTTGGTCTCTTAGTTCCAAACTGACAAATATTTATTCTCCTCCTAACCACCAATGGAACCTACAGAGAGGCCCACTTATCTATAATTGATTTGCATAGTGTGAGTTTATTGTCACTTTTGCTTAAATTACTTTTAATAAGTTCATATGTATAAAATTTAAATTTGTTCTGATTGTCAGTGCAGTTTGTATAATAATAAACCTTCATTTAAATACTAATTCAAGTGATCTGCTGGGCCTTTTAAAGACTGTGTTCAAAACAGTCATAATAACTTTCTACATTCTTAATGATAATGTGAATTGTTGTAAAGTAACAATGTAAGTATTTCTGAGCATTACTGATTTTTTAAAACAAGTTGAAAGTCGGTATGGTGTATTGCTTAAGAGCTTGGAATAGGATCCCAGACTTCTAGTTGTATGCCCTTGGAGATTATTTAATTTCTCTGTATCATAGTTTTTTCATATATAAAATAAGGATATAATGACAATACCTAGCTTATTAAGATATTAACAGGATCAAATGAGTTAGTACTTAAAATAGCTTAGATCTACCTGGTGTTCAGTAATTACTCAATAAATGTCAGGTGTTGTTGTTATATGCATATGTATAATGCTTTTTTAGTAATAATGTTTTGGCACTTTGATAGCAAGGAAAATGAAAATGATTCTAACATTTTGAACGGAACCTGCCATCTTTGCTATGTCATGCATTCTAGTGCCAAAACTAGTTTTTCTGATTAGGAATAGCTAAATTCCAGTAAAGACGTCATTTAATGAATGCTCATTTTATTGGTGAATGCTAAGCACACTAATATAATCATGAAACTAGCATAAAGGATATTTGTTTTCTAATATCATGGATACTGATTAACTTGTTCTAGGTCACAGCTTCCCAGCTCTCAGCATCTAATAACAAATGTTCAATCCTGATGCTAGCAGATAGTGAGAATGAGAAGAGTAAGTGGGTGGGAGTGCTGAGTGAATTGCACAAGATTTTGAAGAAAAACAAATTCAGAGACCGCTCAGTCTATGTTCCCAAAGAGGCTTATGACAGCACTCTCCCCCTCATTAAAACAACCCAAGCAGCGGCAATCATAGGTATGAATTTATAACATTTATCATATCATAATTGTTTACTAATCTACCTTGTGAATAGGGATTACCTTTCATCCAGGAATCCCTGGTGTCCAACATAGTATGTATTATATCACAAATGCTCAGTAAATGTTTACTGAATGAATGAGACCTGTATCAAAATCTTTGTTTTTCAGTAGGCAGGAATAAATACACTTTACAAGTGCATTTTCTTCTGAAAAAGTAATAGTGCTAAAGAATAACTTATTCTAATTTCTGCTTGTGTGACTAAGAATAAGTTAATTTTTTAGAGTTTAATGTGTAAAATATAGATAGTAATTACCATTATAAAGTTATTGGGAAGTTTAAATAAGATGGATTACAAAACACGGAGTGCCCTGCATAAAAATGCCCTCAACAATTGGCAGCTTCTGTGTCAGAAGGTTTAAATTTTTGGTATATTCTTTCATATACAGTCAACGCTTTTGTTACTTTCCAGTAAATACTGAAAACTTCAGTGAGTAGTGTTCAAATGTCTTTCACAATATTTTTCTCCCAAACTAAGAAATGGAGCTAAACCCATTAAAGCTAGAATTTCCATTTTTTCAGCATTAATTAAATAAGCATTTACTTCTTTTTGTAAGGATTGATGTAGATTATTTTTAATGATTATTTTATTTAAAAAGACATGAGATATTTGCCACTGTAATCTGAAAGCAAATGTAATAGGTAAAATTGTTATTACTATATTTTGATTATTTATTTATTTATTTATATCCTTTTTTGTATCAATGTCTTATCTGGTTTATTCTATTAGCTTTACATGGTTTTATGTAATAAAAATGTCTCATATTTATGTCTTACATAGATCACGAAAGGATAGCTTTGGGAAATGAAGAAGGGTTATTTGTTGTGCATGTCACCAAAGATGGTAAGAGAAAATGTCATTATTTTGGAATGATTTAAATCATATGTTGTTAGAAAATGTTTAGCTTTAGATTCTAAATTCTAAAAAGAGCAGGGTAAACTGAAATTTTGCAGATGTAGATTGATGTTTGCAAATTAAAAGATTATTTGTTAATTTCTACTATCCCCGAGTTCTAAAACTTCAAATGTATATTGTCTTTATTGTGTCATTTTACTTAACAGTTCTGTGTAAACTCAGATTGCATTTCTAAAGGTGGTACATGAAAAAAAAAACTTTATTTTTTTCATTGTTCTATTAGTACTGTAAGAGGTGACAACTATTACAATGTGTTTGTTTGGGGTTTTTTACCCCTGTAGTTCAGTACAACAGGTTTTTCTTCTAGGGAGAAACTAAATGCTAGCTGAAGTAAAGAGAAAACAATTTAACTTGGTATTCATAAATATAATATGTTTTGTCTTCATATGAAGTTAGATCATGGGGAAACAACATATTTAAATTTTTTTGTATTTTATTTTAAATATGTGGGGTACAATTCAGGATTAGTTACACAAGTGGACATCATACAGGTAAAGTTCGGACCTCCCTTTGGTCCCCACTTTGCCTGGTTTGAGATCAAGTACCCTTTTTGATGTTGCATTTAAATTTCATTAATTTATTACCCATAGAAGTACCTTCAGAAAAATATGAGTTCCTCAATTTCTCAGTTTTTAAAAATAGGAACCCCACAGTGATGGCCCCTAGAATTTAGTACTAGTAAAAAAAAAAATTTCCTTGAAGATTTGACATGCTCTTATGCAAGAACTTTTTGCCTTGGCTTCCAGAAATCTCAGGGCTAAATGTAATACCTGCTCTAGGTAAGTTAAGTTATCTTATAATAGGTTTAGTTTTCTCCTCTTTCTCTGTGATTTCTGATTTCTTATTCTTTCATTTATACATCTATACGTTGACTTATATGCTTTTGAGTATAATTGGGATATGATTAATAAATACAGCTATTTTTCACTTGACTTATTATTATTTCTGTGTGTAGAAATTATTAGAGTTGGTGACAATAAGAAGATTCATCAGATTGAACTCATTCCAAATGATCAGCTTGTTGCCGTGATCTCAGGACGAAATCGTCATGTACGACTTTTTCCTATGTCCGCTTTGGATGGGCGAGAGACTGATTTTTACAAGCTGGCAGAAACTAAAGGGTGTCAAACCATAACTTCTGGAAAGGTGCGCCATGGAGCTCTCACATGCCTGTGTGTGGCTATGAAAAGGCAGGTCCTCTGTTATGAACTGTTTCAGAGCAAGACCCGTCACAGAAAATTTAAAGAAATTCAAGTCCCATATAATGTCCAGTGGATGGCAATCTTCAGTGAACAACTCTGTGTGGGATTCCAGTCAGGATTTTTAAGATACCCTTTGAATGGAGAAGGAAGTCCATACAGTATGCTCCATTCAAATGACCATACACTATCATTTATTGCACATCAACCAATGGATGCTATCTGCGCAGTTGAGATCTCCAGTAAAGAATATCTGCTGTGTTTTAACAGCATTGGGATATATACTGACTGCCAGGGCCGAAGATCTAGACAACAGGAATTGATGTGGCCAGCAAATCCTTCCTCTTGTTGTAAGATCTCTTTCTTATGACTTTCTTATTTCTGTCTTTTTTCCTTTATTTTTTCTTCCACTTCATCTCCTAAAATGTTGTCATTGTTAATAACAGGGGTTTTTAAGTAATTCTTAAGGTTTTTCCTAAGTATTAACTATGTTAATATATATATAAAAGCTATATGTAGTAGCCTAGGCAAAAAGGGCCAACTCTAAAATGTACATAATTAAAACTGATCTTCCTGTGGAATATTTTACTGAGATGAATTTTTTAATCTCATGCTGTATTTCAAAATAACCCTAAATTGTTATCTTCCTTGTTCCCAAAGCATAGTGTTTATAAGCATCAGTAGCACATAGAACTTATGTTGGAGAAGTAAGTTACTAAGTTAATTATTTAATCAATTATGTAAAGGTATAGTGTAGCATCTATGAAGAGGTGTTATTCAGTTTTACATTTTTATCTAGATAGGTAGGTATTTAAAATTGCTTGTTTTACTCTTTTCAAGAAATGGAGATATTAATAAATTATGCAATACTTTTAAAAATACTTTTATTATGGAGTAATAATCCAGTTATTATTGAATATGTGCCTTTGCACTGTTTGAGATATAGCAATGAGCATAGTGGACACAGTCTTACCCTCACAGACCATAGAGTACAGTAGAAAAGATTTATGATAAAGCAAGTAGTTGCAGTAGACTATAAGTGCTATGATAGCAGAAGTTCAGAGTTCTGTAGAAGCATACAGGAGGAGTATCTAATCCAAATTGCTTGTTTTTAATAGAAAATACTTGAACATATTTAAATGCTGAGGGGAAAGAACCACTAAGGAACTACTTAGAAAAGGTTGTCTTTGGGACATGCAGGAAGTAGGGTAAGATCACCAGGAAGGCTAGAGAGGATGAAATTCAGAAAACAGGTGGAAGAATTATTTGGGGCAGGAGGAGTGAACCTCTTCGATAGTAACAAGATAGAAGGAGAAATGATGGGTGTGGTTCTACTCAAGTTTGAAGGTTCAGGGGAAGAACGTTTAGAATGGCAACACATGCTTATTAAAAGAAACATTAGAAAATCTAGATAAAAAGAATGAAAGAAAAATACCTCATATCCTACTCACTCAGACTTAACTATTTTTAATGTTTTGTTTCTTCTGAAATATATACTCTTATCAGTGGCTTCATATGTAGAATAAATGTTGTTTGGTAACTGAGTTAGATAGAAATTCAAAGTATTACTTCTAACATGGAGTAGTAAGAGTTGGAATATCTGACTTTTATAAAATAGCTCTGCCAGTAATGCAATTTGTGACCTAAGTTTAGGTAAATCATTTAATCTGTCTTTGCTGTGTAACCATTAATTGATATTCACTCTTTCAGCAAGTATGTGTTGAACATCTGCCCTGTTTATGTAGGCATGCCAAGGTGCTTTATTATACATTCATAACTGGGATTAAAACACATACCTAAAGATTTATCTACTTTGTAAGTTTGTTTCAGTGTCAATAACTTGAAAATGTAATGCAGTTCTTTTATAGAACTCATGTTGAGCAAGGGAATATTATACCCCTGGTGTTAACAGAATGTTGTGGCTATATAATCTGAGCCATGGTATGTCAATTCTTCATTTACAATTTATATTCTGTTTGCTTTGACCTGGATATTATATGATAACACTAGGATTTTGGTGAATTCTACTTTGCAGTTAGATAGTGTAGACCTTTCAAATTTTGGGGTTTAATAGGTAAAAGTAATCAGCAGGCTGTTCCCTCCTTCCTTTCTCCCAGGTTACAATGCACCTTATCTCTCAGTGTATAGTGAAAATGCAGTTGATATCTTTGATGTGAATTCCATGGAATGGATTCAGACTCTTCCTCTCAAAAAGGTAATTTAGCATTAAAATATAGGTTAAACCAAGTAGTGAGTATAAATGAAAATGCTAGTATGACTCTTTAGATGTTTTTCATTACTTTGGCATTTCCTGCCATTTGTAATTGGTGATTGGGACTTAGCAAAGAGTAAGAAAATAGAAACAGAAATAAAGCCGGTTAATTTCATTATAAATAGCTCAGACCATACTATTTTTATTATATTTAGTTTATGTAAAGTATGTTTGTTATCATGATGAGCAACAAAACTCTGAGGGAGAATATGATTATTATTAATTTTAACTATTTTTCACATAATGGTATACAATGTTTAATCTCATAAGGACATATTTCACAGGCTAAAAAGTGATTAAGCATAGAACCAAAGCTGTGTTTGTTTCATGAATGAAAAATGAAAGTTTCACGTGTTCCTAATAAAACTTAATATTTTCTTAATACGTTCCTGTGTTTCCATAGCATAAAGAGAATTTTTACCTGTATAGAACAGCTATTTTGCAAAAATGAAGAGTAAGAACTTCATATAGATATATATGGTACATGCAACATGTATTATTAGTTGAGGGGCAGGGTTTAAAGAAATAGATAAAAGAAAGTAGCCAAAGCTGTATTTTAAAATTTGCCCCAATTTTAAATCACATTAGTAGTTTAAAAAGCTCTGATAAATACTGCCACATTATATAAAGCAACAAAAATATGCTCTCGTTTGTAAATCTGGGCTGGTTACACTTAGTTTTCTGTTTTACTTTTATCATGTAATTTTCACATGGTCCTTATGAAGCATAATAATAAACTGATCACTCATGAACCTGCCTCCTAACTTAAAGCTAGAATATTACCAATATCACTGCATCTACCCGGGTATCTCTCCTTTATCCTTTTCCCCTCCCTCTCTCCAGAGAAAAGTCAACATCCTGAATGTTGTGCTTATCATTCTCTTGCTTTTCTTAAAACACAGAATTTTTGCATATTTAAATGTTCCTAAGCAACTTGCTTAGTTTTTCTTGGTTTTGAGCTTTATAAAAATGTTATAATGTATTTTCATCTTCCGTCTTGCTTTTTTACTTATTTACTGTGTTTCTGAGATTCATTCACATTGTTACATGTACACTATAGTTTATTGCTTTTTAGTACTATAAAATATTCTTTTGGGTGAACTTATCACTATTCTTTGTCAGATGTTTGAATTAATTCCTAGCTTTTTGCTATTGTGGACGTTGCTGCATATGTCTTTTGGAGTATGTGTACAGGATTTTCTTTAAGTCATATGCCTTGAAGTAGAATTGATGGGATACGGGGACTGCAATTGCTCAGTTTTATGAAAGTGTCATACAATTTTCCAGAGTCATTGAACTAATTGATACTCCCATCAACAGTATATAAGGGTTCCTACTGACCCACATCCTCTCTAGCACTTTTTGTTGTCAGAATTCATAGTTTTTGTAAATGGTTACAAAGTAATATCTCATTGAAGTATTAATTTGCATGTCTCTAATTAACTATGTGGTTGAAAGTCTTTTTTTGTTTGTTTATCATTCATATTTCCTGTTCCATGAAATGCCTGGCCATAGTTTTTGCTTGTTTTTCTGTTGGATTGGCCATTTTTAAATTTTTGATTTATTGGAATTTTTTTATATTGTGTGGATACTGGGTTAATAATGGATATTTAAATCTTTTCTCTTTTTGTAACCTACCCATTTGTATTTAGCTCAACAGAAGTTATTGGTCGGGGAGACACCTCTTATCACCAAGGGTGTCTGAACGAAGCATATCTGTATACCTAATCCTTAACTGTACCCCACAATACGATAATAAAAAATACTGATTATAAAAAAAAAACCAAAAACAAACAACAAAAAAAAAGAAGTTATTGATTTTAATGTTGTTATGTGTATGTTTCTTATCCTTTAGGTTTGTCTTTTTCTCTTGTTTAAGAAACTCTTTCCTACCTAAGGGTCATAAAGATACAGCCTTTATTTTCTTCCAAACATTTTAAAACTTTGCCTATTACATGTATGTCTTTAATCCCTTTGGAATTGATTTTTTTGTATATGGTATGAAGTAGGGATTCGACTTTATTGATTGCATATAACTAGCTGCTCCATGACCATTTATTGACAGTCCTTTCTATTCCCAGTGATCTGCACTTCTATCCCCATTATTTGGATGCATTTCGTTTTTGATAATAAGAATTTATAAAGCATCTGTGTTGGTATCTTTTTAGTATGTATTTGGTTATTATAGGCTTTAGAAAGTCATAGCTTGAGGTTTAAATGTATTTCTACTTAATTTTGTTTACTTGTCCAGAATAGTCTTTCCTTAAATGTTATCATTATAAGTTTGTTTGTTCGAATTAGATAATATTATACCTTTCTAGTCAGAATTGTTGTTAAGTTTTTGTTGCTTTTTCTGAGAAGGCTGTGTTTTGAAGCGGATAAATGAAAATTCTTAATAGTGTGTGCTTTATAAATAGGCCAAACATTTTATGATTTAATTTTTAAAGGTTTTGTTGGAATACTAATTTTATTTTTTATTATTTTAGGCGCGACCCTTAAACAATGAAGGATCATTAAATCTTTTAGGATTGGAAACAATTAGATTAATATATTTCAAAAATAAGATGGCAGGTAAGAAAATATAGATATTAATAGAATTGCTTCAATGGAAATGTTATCTATAAGTTGACTGCCCTAGGTCACATGAATAATAAGCATCAATCCAGATTTAAACTCAAGTGTATCTTGCTCCAAGTCTATGATCGTGATCACTATAACACTCTTTTAATATGTTAAGATAAACTACTGAACAAAAAATCATTCTGTATGAGCTTGCATAAGCAAAGCACTTGAATCTGACATACTTTGTTATTTTTCTGTGGTGTACCTAGGTAAATAGAGAAAGTGTACCTGAATATATATATATATATATGTATATTTGTGTGTGTGTATGTGTGTGTGTATATATATATATATTTTTTTTTTTGAGTTGGAGTCTCACTCTGTCACCCAGGCTGGAGGGCAGTGGCACACATGTTCAGTGCCACCCCAGTGTTGACCTGCTGGGCTTAAGCAATCTTTCCACCTCACCCTTCCAAGTAACCGGAACTGAGGCGCGCCCTACCACACTCAGCTAATTTTTTTTTTGTTTATCGTAGAGACGAGGTCTCACCAAGTTGCCTGAACCTACGGGCTCGGGCAATTCACTCGCCTCGGCCTCCCAAAGTGCTGGGATTACAGGCTAAGCCACCAAGCCCAGCCCTCATATATTTTTAATACAGTAGAACCTAACCAAAACTTATAGCACTAAAATCATGGACACTCATCTAGAGTTCCAGTTTGGGACTTCAGGGCTTAGCACTTCTGAAGTGCTGATGTCAACATGGGAAGAAGCAGGAACAAGAGGAAAGTCACAGGAGTGCCCAGAATCAGGAAAGAGAATGCAAACCTGGGTGTTACAGGAGAAGGTCCTTTGGGTAGTGACCAAGGTAGTGAGGTGAGACTTTCACACATGTAATTACATTTTTACACACGTGTAATTAAATGTGTTTGCCAGTCACAGTATGTCCAAACGGTTAAAAAATCTCACTTTTAACAAATATTATAGTATCCTCTTCTATATAGTAATCATTTTCATGCATAGCAACAAATTTCTCCATAACAGAGATATTTATACATTTCTGATCTTTTGTGGTAGGTTTATTTAAGATATATTTATGAGATATTATATATTTACAATAATTTAAATTGACTTAAAGATAAGTAAACACATTGGCCTCAAAAAAAACACATTAAAACATTTATGCGAGTTACCTCTGGGTAGTGAGATTATTATCTTAATTCTTTTTTTACCTTCCCCTCCACATTCCTCCAATACATTTGTATATTCCACTTTCAAAAAAAAATCTATCAAAAGTATTTTTTTTGTCATTGTTGTTTTATTTTTAATTCTGGAATACATAAATTGCTTGGCTTCTGGTTTGGTACATCCTCTTGGAACGGGAGGTTCGTGGTATGCAAACTGGTCACTGTACAGAAGTCTATGCTAGGAGGATATTCCAGTATGACGTGAGAAAGGATACTCAGGTAATGGAAGTGATTTCCACTCAGAGTTTGATTTACCATGAAGCCGATGAAACTTAAGCTGTTAGGCTCTTCACATCCAAGACCCTATACTTAATTTTGTGCAGACATACCTCATTTGACCACTTTTTGCTTTGTTGCTTTTCACAGGTTTGCTTTTTTTTTTTTTTTTAATGAATTGAAGGTTTGTGGCAACCCTAAGTCACACAAGTAAAGTCTGTTGGCATCATTTTTCCTACAGCATGTGCTCTCTTTGTATCTCTCTGTCACATTTTGATAATTCTCTTGTTTTTGTTATACTTTTCCACTATTAGTATATCTCTTATAGTGATCTGTGATCAGTGGTCTTTGATATTACTGTAGTAATTGTTTTGGGGCGCCATGCCCATGTAAATGTTGTGTGTGCCCTGACAGCCCCATCAACAAGCCATTCCTTGACTCCGTCCCTCTCCTCAGGCCTCTTTATTCCCTGAGACACAACAGTCAATAAGTTAGACCAATAACCCTACAGTACCTTCTAAGTGTTCAATTGAAAAAAAGCATTGCACATTTCTCACTTTAAATTAAAAACTAGAAATAATTAAGCTTAGTAAGGAAGGCATGTTGAAAGCTGTCATGGGCCTAAAGCTAGGACCCTGTGCCAGATGGCCAAGTTGTAGAAATTCTTGAAAGAAGTTAAAAGTGCTGCTCCAGTGAACACATTAATGATAAGAAAGTGAAGCAGACTTTTTCCTGTTATGGACAAAGTTTGAGTGGTGTAAATAGATCATACTAGCTACAACATTCCCTTAAGCCAAAGCCTAGGCCCTCTCTTCAATTCTGTGAAAGCTGAGAGAGGTAAAGAAGCTGCAGAAGAAAAGTTGGAAGCTAGCAGAGGTTGGTCCATGAGGTTTAAGGAAAGAAGTCATAACTTAAAAGAACAAGGTGAAACACCAAGTGCTGATGGAGAAGCTGCAGCAAGTTATCCAGAAGATCTAGCTAAAAATAATTGATGAAGGTGGCTACACTAAACAATAGATTTGCACTGTAGATGAAAATCTTCTATTGGAAGAAGATGCCCTTTAAGACTTTCATAGCTAGGGCAGACAAGTCAATGCCTGGCTTCAAAGCTTCACTTGACTGACTCACTTATTAGGGGTTAATACAACTGGTGACTTTAAGTTTAAGCCAGCGCTCGCTTATCTTTCAAAAAAATTGTAGAGCTCTTAAGAATTATGCTGAATCTACTCTAGCTATGTTCTATAAATGGAACAAAAAGGCTGGGTGGCAGCACATCTGTTTGCAGCATGGTTTGCCGAATATCTTAAGCACACTGTAGAGACCTACTGCTCAGAAAAAAAAGAAACAAAAGAATTCCTTTCAAAATATTAATGCTCATTGACAATGTACCTGGTCTCCTAAGAGCTCTGATGGAAATTGACAAGGAGATAAATGTTGTTTTCATGCCGACTCACACAATATTCATTCTGCTGCCTGTGGCTCAAGGAGTAATAATTTCTGCTCTTAAGTCTTTCCATTTAATAAGGAATACATTTTGTAAGGTGATAGCTGCCATAGTGGTTCTGCTAAGAGATCTGGGAAAAACAGTTGTAAACCTTCTGGAAAAGATTTACCATTCTAGATGCCATTAAGAACATTTGTGATTCATCGGATAGGAGGTCAAAATATTGACATTAAATGAGTTTGGAAGAAGCTGATTCCAACCCTCATGGATGACTTTGAGGACTTCACGTCTTCAGTGGAGAAAATCACTGTAGATGTGACTGAAAGAGCAGGAGAATTGCTAGAATTAGAAGTGATCCTGTAGATGTGACTGAATTGCTGTATCTCATAATAAAACATTAACAGATGAAGAGTTGCTTCTTAAGGATGAGCAAAGAAAGTGATTTATTGAGATAGAATCTGATGTTGGTGATGATGCTATGAATGTTGTTGAATGACAAAAAAGGATTTAGAATATTATAGAAACTCAGATGATAGGACAGAGGCAAGGTTTGGAAGATTGAGTCCAATACTGAAAGAAGTTCTGTGGGTATAATGCTGTCAAACAGCATTGCATACTTCAGAGAAATTTTTCATGAAAGGAAGAGTCAATCCATGCAACAAACTTCATTTCTGTCTCAGTTTAAGAAATTGCCATAGCCACCTTAATCTTCAGCAGCCACCAACCTTATCAGTCAGCAGCCATCAACATCAAGGTTAGACACTCCACCAGCAAAAAGCTTATTACTTACTGAACGTACAGATGATTGTTAGCATTTTTTCACAATAAAGTATTTTTTAATTAAGGTATACACATTGTTGTTTTTAGACACAATGCAGTTACATACTTAATAGACTTCAATATAATGTAAACATAACTTTTATATGCACTGGGAAAACAAAAAACTTGTGTAACTCACTTTATTGTGTTGTGGAACCAACTCTGCAGTATCTCCGAAGTATGTCTGTATTCTCTCTTAGAGGAACTCCAGATATTTGTATGAGATTGACTCTACCCTGTTCTCACTGTGTGTAACCATGCTGGTCATAAAAATGTGTCCATATTCCCTCTGCATATCTATAGGACAATGTCTATTCCAACTTGTCTTTTCCCATGCTTTCATCTTTCTACTCTAGGCTACAAGTAAAGGTGGACCTTAGAGAAGGGAGAGCTGACAAAACTTTAATAGTTGTCTTGTTTTTTGACAAAGGAAGGAAATCTCATTTCCAAGAGATCCTTTCTTTTTCTGTTTCTTGCTTTCTTCTCAATCTTTCAAGAATTCAAAGTGCTTCTGCAGCCCTTTGGCTATTCAGAATCTCCCATTGCCACCGTACTTCTCCAAGACCTTCTTTACTAGCCTCATAATCCTCAAATTCCAAAATTGTGTCCCACATTCTCATTCACCTTAAAAATTCCATCCTCTTAATGTTTATTGTTAGGAAAGCAGTCTGACTAAGCTACATTTTTACACCAGAAGGATAATGTCACTTTTTTGCTAACTATCTACTTTGATTTATTTACAGGCCCATTGGCATCTTTGCTCCTTGTTCTCACTTTAGCTTTCTAGGTTTTGAAAATTTCTGAAGATTACTTTTTATCTTTTTCCTTATTTTATTTAGATAATGACATCCCCTGTCACGTTATGTGGATACAGTTGTCCATTTCAACCTTATAGTGTGTTCACATAGCCCAGCATGTTTTGGGAGTCCGTAGTTGACAGTTTTGTTTACTTCTAGATACTAAAACTGACATAGGATAAGATGGGCACTGGATTGCTAGGTGTATATGATTAAATATCATCTATTCCCAAGATCAGCAGAGTAGAAATAAAGACAGATTCTTACCTTTAGGAAAGGAAGATAATGGGAGTGCGATTCCTTTTCCTTTCTCCATATCTTGCAGCTATAAAAAAGGAAATTTTTTATTATTTAAAAATAATTTATTTACATGAATAACTTGTTGATGGAAGAAACTGCCTGACTACTGTGTGAGCTAATAATAGCAGCTTTTTAATACCCTAAGCCATTGAAACCAACACCTGGAAGGAGAGGGAAACAGTGTGTAGATATTGAGATGGGGTGGCTAGTCAGAGTGATAGAATACCAAGGCAATTATAGTTTTTTTATAGTAACGTTAGGTTATATTATGCTTATAATCAAGTAAAAGTGAAAATTTATTTTGTAAGCTGTGTTTAGTTTCAACATATATCTGTCTACGTATGTTCTGTTGAAAATTATTTACTATGTTATCAACACATTACTGTTTTAAAAATCAAAATTGCATATACTTGTATAATTAATGTTTTTACTGTCTTGGAGATTCATGAATAAAAAGCATTTTAGTAGTTAAAACAACATCATTATTCTTTGTATTTTTGTAAACAGAAGGGGACGAACTGGTAGTTCCTGAAACATCAGATAATAGTCGGAAACAAATGGTTAGGAATGTCAACAATAAGCGGCGCTATTCCTTCAGAGTTCCAGAAGAGGAAAGGATGCAACAGAGGAGGTAGAGATTTCATTTATACTATATCCATATATCCTTGTAGCATCTGAAGGATGATATATAATGCTATAATGCCATGTTTGATTTGGAAGGAAAATTTGATATCTGAAAATCTCATTCACCTGTGGTGTTAGAAACTACAATAATAAATGTAACTTCTCAGTGTCACTATAAATATTCCCAAAGTCGTGAGTTTGCATTTAATTAAAGTACCTTATTTTTATTTATTTCTGTATGCATATGAAATAGTTATAATTTTTGTAATGTGTGCCTTTCTGCAGTGTCAGCATATAAACATAACTGTGCATACGGTAAATCTGAGAAGTTCAGATTAATTGTTCTCTTCATGAGCAAACAGAAATAGACTTGTAGTATAATCCCAGTTACATATAAAAACATTTCTAAAGCATTATTAATTATCTTTAGAAACATAAAATTCAGAATTAACTGTAAAATACAATAGAACTTCCTTGATATCTTAAGTATTTTAAAGGACCCTCTCTATTTTTCCACCCCAAATCATAATATCTGTTATTTAAATTTTAAAACAAAGCAGGTATCATATCTACCACCTAAGTAAAAGTGGGTATATTCTGTATTCTAATTTATTCTTATTAATGTGAATTATGAGTTTTATTTTTAACTTAAAATAATTAAGTATGCTTAATTTTTTTCATAAGTTATCTAGGTTGACTGTGAACACAATGTCTGAACAGTTGTCTTATCTTACAGAGAGATGCTGCGAGATCCAGAAATGAGAAATAAATTAATTTCTAACCCAACTAATTTTAACCACATAGCACACATGGGTCCTGGAGATGGAATACAGATCCTGAAAGACCTGCCCATGGTAAGAGGAATGAAGACTGAATGTGAACACTAATGGTGGAAAGACAGAAATATATATATATATATATATATATATGTGCTTAAAAACATACATATACTTCAAAGGACATCTTTCTTTGTTTTTCTCAGTATGTCATGATATCTAAGAAGTGTGATGACATAACTGATGAAGAAAACATACACTATGGACATCTGTCAGAAAACAAACCAAGTTCTTTTTTAGTTCCATACTCTAGAAACTTCTCCCATACCAGATTTACTATTGTTGATGGTAAGAAACTGCCAGATACAGAGAGGTTTTGTACCAAATTCAGAACTTGGCTACCAAATCACTAAAATTTCATTAAGTTTTAGCAATTCAGTACAGACATTTGGTCTGCTTTTATTTTCCAAAGAAGTGCATGAACTTGGTCATTAATGGTCACACCTTCAGCAAATTGTAAAATTAAATATTTTTCCTTTGTCCAATTACAGACATGTCACCTGGTCATACATTAAAAAGTAAACCTAGGAAAACTTGTATTTTAGCAATATGAAGATTAGTTCTCAGACTTGTTATATTGAGATTAAGAATATTAGTGATTGTACATCTAATCCTTAACTGTACCCCACAATACGATAATAAAAAATACTGAGGAAAAAAAAAAAAGAATATTAGTGAAATTAGCTAATAATTATCCAGGCTCTATTTGTGATTAACATTTCAGTATCGGTACTCTCGGCAAACTATAAAAACTTTAATATGGCCCTCTTGGTTGGTGGTAATGACAGGCAAATTTCACACAGAATTGTAAGTATAATTTTATGGCAATTTGAGAGATGATTTGTAGTTACTTGTGAACCAAATCTCTCTCAGTTAACCACGTTATTGACATTACTGTGATAGAAGATACGGATGTCTATCACTAAGAGGGAAAAAATGATAGATAATAAAATAGTTTCATGTGCAGTCAAGTCGTTTTGAATAAAAAACTAAACTTTTAAAGGGAGTTTTGCACTTATTTCATTGGCAGGAAAAGAAAAGTCTGCATTTATTTATGTCTGAGTTTTTCATTGTAAATATCCCAATTAATAAATTGGCTATGCTTAACTTACGAATGAATGTAACATTCTTATTGTTGCCATTTTTTCATCATCAAGACATTATTATTATATGGGCATTGTATTATATCTTCCTTTATGGAGTTCAAATCATCCACAATAGTCACTTATTTTTTTCAGAATGGAGATTTTTATTGGCTTTGCTGAGTAAATATAAATAAAGTGTGCAAAAACTAGATCGCAGCTTATAGTCATTTAAACTAAGTAAAAGAAATTAAGGTTGAGTACATAAAAAAGTAAAACTGCTCTACTTGCCTATGGTGTTTTAAAACGATACTATTTTTTCTACCTTTTGCTTAGGAGTGATCTCAGATTTCTCTTCATTCTTTTCCCATTCTGAGCATTTGCTTCAAGTCCTCAGTTTAGCTTTCCTTTAATCCCAGAAGTAAATATAACATAACCATACAGTCCAAAGTGTCTGTTGTTTTTCCTTATGGAAGGTACAATGTCAGGCACAAAATAGCTTAATAGAAATATATATTTATAGCTTATATTTGATAAATCAAGTGTTATATGCCATTTTAATTAAACTTTTTGAAATTTAGTGAATAGTTTTTTTCAGTATATGATATATAATTAGCGTTACTTAAGGATAGAGAGATAGAAATTTCGAACATACGTATGTGGAAAAGTAAAACATTAGCAAATGCAAAATTATTTCAACAGTGAACAAGGTTTTATTAGATAACCTTTTAAAACTAAAATTTATTTCACTTTGGTTTTATTTTAGTACACAGAAAAGAATATATTTTTGTCTCATATATCCCAACAACATGGCAAAAAAAATTACAGAAAATAATGTAGAAATTCTGTTATATCCCACATACGGTATTTTTCTTAAGATAGAATGGTTTCAGTATTTAACAAAATGTTATTCTGCTTGTATTCTTCTGCCATCAGGTGAAAAATCAATTGCTAATGTTTCAGAGTTCTTTCAGAACTTCATATCCAATAAGACATAGTCTGACGCTAAATATCAAATTTCAAACATAGTAAGAACTTTTATATCAAAGCATTCCTCCTTACCCTACTTTTTCTCCCTTCACACTTCTACAGCTTAAAGTAAAAAAAGGAAAAAAATGTGCATTTTAGTTTTTGATCAAAATAAGGTCTAGTCTTTATTACCAAGCAAAACAATTTCTGATAGCATTTCCCAAATATTTATTCTCCAGCAGCCTCCGTAAACACATGGCCTTCCGTGATGGCGGCTTATTCCAATTAGACCTCTTGCTTCTTAGTGTTAGTTGTCACCTGATCTTGTCAACACATGACCGTCTTGTTGGTTCTTTTTGACTTTAATACAAGTGACGTTTTGCCCTGTTAATCCATTCTAGATTTTGATGTGCCTTCCATTCCTTTAGTGTTTTCTTATCCATGTAAGTGCTTTTGTATTTCCAGGACAAGAAGTTGGTGTACATTTTTGAAACCTGATTCTTCACCTGTACACATAGTATGCATCAAAGATCTTATGTGTCTGAATTCCTGTTCTTCACAACCAAATTTTATTTTCACATGCATTTTTTTCATTTCACTACCAAGGGATATATAAACTGGAGCCTTTATATAGACACCCATTTAATCACCTAACAAAAATTTATTGAGCACTCACTTTGTGCCCAGACCAACAGTAGACATTGTTAAACAATATAATAATATGCATGTCTGAATTATAAAATAATACGCATGTGTGAACCTGTGTATGTATCTGTTGAAAAGCTTATGATATTTTTATATATTTTCAGATTTTCATGTTCTTTCCATCGAAATGGAATTATTATGATCTATCTCCAAAAAATAAAGATTAATTTAATTTATCTAATGTTAACATATACAAGAGCTTTAAAATACCAAAGCCACATAGTATTACCTATGCAAAGAGCATGTCGTCCCAGACCCCATTTTTATGTTTCAGTTTATTCAAATCATTATTGCTTTCTTGTGAAATACTTACAATCTTACAAAGTGTATTAGATGACTTTAGAAGCTTAATTCTGTTTCTTTTATACCTAATGATCCTGAAATAGGATTGTTTCCTTTTTGAATAGGACAGTAAGGCTAAGGCTAAGATTTTCTTATCTCCTGTATCAGAGGCAAACCTTTTATTTGTATTTTTGTGAGCGAAGAGATTATAAGCAATTAGTATAAGATGAGATGTGTGTCTTTAAAATATGCACTGTATAGCTTTCTTGAATCTTTTTGTTGTTGTCAGAATCTTACTCTGTTGCCCAGCCTGGAGTGCAGAGGCACAATCGCGGCTTACCACAGCCTTGACATTCTGGGCTCAGGGAATCCTTCTGCCTCAACCTTCTGAGCCTACAGGCATGTACCACTACACCCAGCTAATTTTTTTTTCTTTTTTGTTTTGGAGTCTCACTCTGTCGCCCAGGCTGGAATACAATGGCACACTCATGGCCACCCCAGTGTCAACCTGCTGGGCTCTGACAATCCTTCTGCCTCAGACTTCCAAGTAGCTGGAACTACAGGCACATGCTACCATGCCCAGATAATTTTTTTTTTTTAATTATTGTAGAGGCGAGGTCTCGCCAAGTTGCCCAGGCTGGTCTCAAACCCGTGGGCTCAGGCAATCCACTTGCCTTGGCCTGCCAAAGTGCTGGGATTACAGGCTGAGCCACCGAGCCCAGCCGCAACTAATTTTTTTAAGTTTTTTTTTTTTTAAAGAGGAGGTGGTCTCAAACTCCTGGCCTTGAGCAATCCTCCTGCCTTGGCCTTCCACAGTGCTGGGATTACAGGCATGAACCAATCCTGGCCTTCTTGAATCTTTTTTTTTTTTGAGTTGGAGTCTCACTCTGTCGCCCAGACTGGAGTGCAGTGGCCGCTCCTGGCCACTGCAGCCTCGACCTGCTGGACTCCGGCGATCCTTCCGCCTCAGCCTTCCAAGTAGCAGGAACTACAGGCACGCGCTACCACGCCCGGCTAATTTTTTTGATTTATTGTAGAGATGAGGTCTCACCAAGTTGCCCAGGCGGGTCTCGAACCCACGGGCTCAGGCAATTCACTCACCTCGGCCTCTCAAGGCGTGGGATTACAGGCTGAGCCACCGAGCCCGGCCAAATCCTTTTTATTATTTACCTTTTTTTATAGGTGGTTGCTGGTAATAAAAGATAGGTTTTTCTCCATTTGAATGCAAGACTAATATTTTATGTCTAGGAGATTTATTTTTAGCAGATTACATTTCTCCTAGCCTTTTATCCATTCCTAAAATTGTTAATAAAGATAAATTTTCTCTTGGGGCTTTAATAAGTAATTTTTATTCTTAACGTTATAGTTACTTGTACACCAATAGTTTTTTTTTCTTTTTGGAAAAAACCTGAGAAAGTACTGAATTTACTCATATCTCTAGAATAAAAATAATATCTTACATAGGCGTCTTCCTTTTAAGCCCGGATAATTTATGAGATCCTTTTACTTAACATGCTTAACTCATTGGAACATAGATGCCATCCTGGGTCCAGTCAGCATACTCTCTAGTCATTTAACCTCTGTGTCTAATAAAGGGGTCACATTTTCTGGAAACAGTTGTTCTTCAAGAACTGAACCTTGAAAATTTCTGTTAGAGAAGGTGACTGGCCACTGAGTGCTGGTTCCCAAATAAATCTTCAAAAGTAGTTATTTTATCTGAAAAAGTAAGAGTCCTTGGCTTCAAAAGCCTTTTTCTATATCTTTGATAATACATTGTTTCATTTTTTAAAAATATACCTGAATATTGAAGGGGAGAGTTCTTTTTGATGTCTAAATGGAGATAAGCTTGAGCTGCTTTAAGATAAGTCAATAATTAGTGTGTTTCATAGTTACTCACTATTTTGTTAAGAGGGATTAATGGCAGTAAATACCTGTCTGGGGATGGAGGGACACTTCTTATCAACAAGGGTGCCTAAACGAGACATATTTGTGTACCTAACCCTTAACTGGACCCCTCAATATCACAATTAAAAAATATTGTATAGACAAAAAAAAAAAAAAAAGAGGGAAATAAGATCAGTAAAAGCAAACACATGATTACAAGTCTATGAATACCGGAGAATGATTTTTAAATGGTTTTAGATTTCTAAAGAAGCCATTTCATAACACCTGTATAGTTAGAAACTCTTGCTAGGCTTGTCCTTTTCTTGCTAGTTTCTTGCTTTTTAGATCCATAATGTTTTTGTTAAACTTTTGCTGTATTTTTTGTGTCACATTAGAAAACACTGAACTAAACTCTGAAAATCTTCTTGCATCTCTGTGAGTTCAGTTTCCACTCACTTAACTATATTAATTTTTTAAAGTTTATAGGGAGAATGATCTTTTGCAAATCAGTTATTTAACTGGTAAGAGTATTACAAAACTTAACTTTCTAAGATCTGTAAGTATTTCACTAAGAATTTAGTTCTGATGTAAGGTACTGTTTCATTTGTTCTGCATGCATGTTGTCTAAAATGTGAAGCCATTTTCATCGCCTTATTACCTTTTTTTCTTCTTTCTGTTGATAGCCAGGTTTCCCTTATCCATCCCCTCATCATCACTCCGGTCTGATCTCCTCTCCGATCAACTTTGAGCACATCTATCATATGACTGTTAATTCTGCTGAAAAATTTCTCTCTCCTGAATCCATAAACCCTGAATATTCCCCGTCTCTACGCTCTGTCCCTGGTACACCAAGCTTTATGACTCTGAGGGTATGAACAGCTGAGTCAGGTGTTAACTTTTACTAACCATGTACAGATTTCCTATTGCCTGGCTTAATAAGTAACACTGCTGAGGTGGCACCGCCTTGTGAACATTTCCTTGGACGTATTACTCTTCTGCCAAACTTCTATTCTTTTTCTTCTATTTATCTTCCTCTTCCTCCTCTTCCCTTTCTTTTTTATTTTTGAAACAGTATTAAAGATTTATCTGTGTTTAATAAAAGATTTTTTGTACCCCACATCTTTAAAGTAAAATAATAATAAATAAAAAAATAAAAGATTTTCCCATCTTTGTATTTTCCATTTCAGATACCATCATAATAGATAGCCCTCAAGTGGATCTTTAGTCTATTAAAACAAACAGGCCGGACACAGTGGCTCATGCCTATAATTCCAGCACTTTGGGAGGCCGAGGTGGGAGGATTGCATGAGCCCCGGAGTTCGAAACCAATCTAGGCAACATAGCAAGAACCCATCTCTACAAAAGAAAAGAAAAGATTTTTTAAAATTAGTCCCACTGCATGGGAAGCTGAGGCAGAAAGATTGCCTGAGCCCAGGAGATCAAGGCTGTCGTGAACAGTGATTGTGTGACTGCACCACAGCCTGGGTGACAGAGTGAGATACCAACTCAAAAAAAAACAACAACAACAACCAGAAGATGACTCCCAGAACTTCTGAAATTTTTAGTTTATTAGCCTGTACTTGGTTCTATTCAGCAAAATGTTTTCTATTTAGTGAGGCTAAAGTCTGTGGTAAAATCTATCCACAGATCTTCTATCTACAATAAACCCCTCTTTGAAAAGCTTAAAAATCTCCAAAATTTAAAAAAAGAACTATTAATGAACAACAGAATTCCAAAAATAAAATATATTTTACTAATCTTTGAGTAGCTGATAGGCATTTAGTTTATTTCTGATCCAAGATAAGAAAACTAAATCAAAGAGAGAAAAGACAGCATGACCTTGAAGGACCATGGCCTCTGCTGTCGGTCTCTTTCATTCAGCCTTACATCTTTGCTACCAGTGGCTCTGCG
Organism: Tarsius wallacei; assembly: GCA_963574415.1. Classification (NCBI taxonomy): domain Eukaryota; kingdom Metazoa; phylum Chordata; class Mammalia; order Primates; family Tarsiidae; genus Tarsius; species Tarsius wallacei. The sequence continues at coordinate 1,843 of CAUYQG010215116.1, read as the reverse complement.
GTGGGATGGAGAGCTGGTAACCTTAAAAGCTGAACGTCTGTCTGTATGTCTATCAAGTGGTGTATGCTTACGCTAACTTCAAGGGAACATTTTCTGAAGTTAGTTTTTCAGATAATAAGATACTTGTTTGTGCCGGGCTCGGTGGCTCAGCCTGTAATCCCGTGCCTTTGGGAGGCTGAGGTGAGTGGATTGCCTGAGCCCACGGGTTCGAGACCCGCCTGGGCAAGCAGGACCTCATCTCTACAATAAATCAAAAAAAAATTAGCCGGGCGTGGTAGCGCGCGCCTGTAGTTCTAGCTACTTGGAAGGCTGAGGTGGAAGGATCGCCGGAGCCCAGCAGGTCGAGGCTGCGGTGGCCGGGAGCAGCCACTGCACTCCAGTCTGGGCGACAGAGTGAGACTCCAACTCAAAAAAAAAAAAAAGAATATAATGTGATATGTATGATAATAGAGTTATAGCCCAATCAAGAGCTCCATACTATATTAAGATAGAAGTATAGTAACCAAGATTATTAGATTATTTTCACAAGAGGGCACATTGATAAAAAATATTGGAGGATGCTGACAAGATAGCAACCGGACAGGTCAGACTGTGAGTCCGCAAAAGCAAGTGTCCATAAAGACCCTCTGCATGAGTAGGTGTGTGCTGGTGGGAGAGTGAAAGTTCATATGAAGGGAGACTCGGGTTCATGCACCTGGGGATCCCTCTGAAGGTGACTGCAAGTTCCCACTGCCCTGAGATTGGAGCTGCGGGTGTGCAAGATCATCTGTTGTTCATGGGACACTCCTGAGAAGAGACTGCTGAATTCAGCTGATTCTCATCACTTGGCACCTGGCCCACACCATCACCTGTTAAAGCAAATCTGCTGGAGCCCCGGATCTGAATAATGGAGAGAGAAGATGGGGGAGAGCCGGAGAAAAGCCCCATGCCTGGTGAGAAAATGCCAACCACAGCCATTTTCTCTATTCCAGGACTAGGCAGAGACCTGCATGGCTCTGCCTAGCTCCGCCTGGCCTCCAGCTTGGGACCTAAGGTAATCTCATCAAACTGGGAGAGACAGAAGCCCCTCCCCCATGTTGGATCAGACACAGACAGATCAGATCTGAGTGGCAGACTTGACAGGCAGCAAGCTAGGTGAGTCCAGATCTGATCCACCCTCCTTCCACAGTAGGGCTGGGGCATCTGACCCAAGTTGTGAGCAACCCTATCAGCCTGTGCTGAGAGCAACCCTATCAGCTTGCGTTGAGAGCTAGAGATCAGAGCTGAAAGGATGTTGGACTTACAGGAACAAACTCAGAGTAAGTTTGGTTCCTTGTTTTTGTTTTATTTTTATTTTTTGTCTGTTGGTTTTGCTCATTTTTTTTCTCTTTTTCTGTTTTTGATAACATTTTTGTACTGGCTTTGTTTCTGTTATTTTACTGATTTTTTTCTTTAGACTTCCTGCTTGTGTATGGGAAGAGTACATCAATGGGAGGTTTTTGTTGGTTTGTGTGTTTGTATGATTGTCTGTATGTTTTAGTTTTTTTTACTCTTTTCTCTCTTTGTGCCTCTTTCCATTTTGTTAGTTGGTACTTCTGTCTGTTTTCCTTCTTACTCTTCTCTCTCTCCATCTTCTCTTGTCCCCTTTCTTCCTTTTTCCATTCTTCTCCTTTTTCTTACCTCATTTTGCTTTCAGGGAGCAAATCTATACCCACACAGCATGGACAGATTGTAAGGCAGTGAAAAGTGGGTTCCAGGGTGCTCATACAACTGTCAGTGGATACTGGGATCTGCAGATAGATTTTGAATCACAGCTCCCCCCTCAATTTAATCTAAAAATGCAAAATGTACAGCCCCCAACCCA
>CAUYQG010215115.1:0-11839 GCA_963574415.1 Tarsius wallacei | reverse complement strand
GGGCAGCCATCATCACAATACATTTTAGGTCATCTTGGTCACCTCCTACAGAAACCCTGCACTCTTTAACTTTGACTCCCAATTTCCCAGTTCCCAATCCAAGGCTGTCACTAGCCGCTCAAGGTGAGACACCCAAGGTTGCTTTTTTCTGTCTGTATACATTTGCCAATTCTGGATAATTCACATGAAATCTGTGGTCTTTTGCGTCTGACTTCTTTTACTTTGCATAACGTTTTCAGGCTTTGTCCACATGTAGCAGGAATCAGTGCTTCCTTTCTTGTTATGGCAGAATGATATTCCATTGTCTGGACATACTCCATGTTGTTTAAGCATTCATCAGCGGATGGAGCAACATGATGATTGTGTGGTCTCTCGTGGAGTGTGTATGTTTTCTGTCTTGATGGGAAGAATCTTATAGCAAACTGACTAGAAAGCTCTTGAGTAGACTAGAAGAAGATCAGTGTAAAACTCTAAGGAAGAAATTCATTTTAGGTTCTTCTGAGCCAGGGTTCTAGCAAATCGTGAGTTCCTAATACATTTCTTATGGCGTTCAGAGGGAGCTTTACCAAATTAGCTCTTTTTCAAAGTACTAAATTTAAAAGTGTCTTGCATTTGACTTTTTAAAACAGCAAGACTCCTGTTTACATATATTGAGCACTTATTCTGTTAGAGTCTCTGAGCTCTAATCAAAACAAAGCAAAACAAAACAAAACTAACAGTCACAGATGACTGACTAAAACAATGACAAATAGAGATAGAGACAACCCATGAGGGCACAAAAATGGTCATTTTTGATGGTCAGGCTGACAGCCAGGTAAGCCAGAAGGGTAGACTATCAGGGTAGGCCAGAAGTCTGGCCGGAGGCAAGTATATATCAGTTTCATCAACCGCAGACCGGACATTCAAGCCAACATCTCACAATGCCTCTTTCCTTAAAGGAGGTAGCCACAGCTCCAGCCTTGAGCTCCTCTGTTGAGCTGAGAAGCTTCTTGAAGCAGCCAGTTGGGGGACACTTCTTCTAGAGCTGTATGAATTAAGTGGGCAGTCAAACTAGATAGTTTGCACCTTTTCTCAAGAGGCAGAGAGAGGAATGGGAAGACTTCAGTATCTGACTTTGAGTCCTGATTTCACGGTTTACTAGCAGTGAAGTCTTGGGCAAGTCACCTTATACTTTCTACAGGACAGTTCTTTCATCTGTAACAGGAGAAGACCACAACTTACCCACTGACACCACGTAAAGGTAGACAAAGTATACATGGAATGAGGTAATGTCCACGAGGTACCTTGAAATTAACAGACAACAAATAAATGGCAGTTGCTTAAGGGTTAACCAATGCTCTCAGTCTATAATGTGATGGTGACAGGCCAGCTACTCTGGGAATGGATTATTTGCCAAGTACTCACTAAGTGCTCAAAGACATGTGAAAATCAGAGAAGACAGGGGCCTTGCCTTTCCTGACAATGGAAGAAGGAGCCTGACCTAGTCTGTATGAAATGAGTGGTGACCAGGACAAGATATTATCCCCCAGCTGGAAGGGGCATTGCCAGTAGGCAGTGTTTGTCCCTCTTCCAGGATTCTTAGCATTTTCTCCTTTGGGTTTGAATTGTTAAGAGTTTTATCTTCTCCACCAGATTCTGATATCCTTGAGGGTGGGGACCATGTTCTTTCATATTTAGAATCGGGGCTGATGAGGGAGCTCCCTGTGAAACCACGCTGCTCCTCTAGTTATCTATCATTCTTCTCTCTGGAGTCATTTGTGATTTTATAGTTAGAGTGTTACTTTTAAAGCCTCTTGAGCCATATGTCTTTTCAAGACTTGACTCTATAGTCATAACTGTCTTTTTTCAGCATGTTCAGATGTTTAATTTCTGAAAGTCTAAGACACCACGTCGGTTCAGGTGGTTGACGTGATGGGCCACTTCCTCACCACTGGTGAATTTTTTTCTCTCATGCAGATTAGCAAACTCAACATAGCGATGGCGTTCATTGTTTCCTCTACTTTCAAAGCCAAATAGTCGTCTGAAAGGCAAGCCAAAGGTTCTTTCTTTAGCAGACCTGTCTTTCCATTGAGCTCTGGCTAGCGAAAGTCCTCATTGCTTCCCAGTTGCCCAGGTTCTAGGAAATCTTGCCTGATAGGCAACCGTTGACCAGTCCAGCTAAGCTCTACCCCAAGTCTGTAGGTCAGGTCAAGACTCAGCCTCTTCAAAAAGTGAGAGAACCTTTGAGCAGTGAAATCCTAACTTTAGCCTGAAATAGACAGATAACTTCACGAGTATATTATGATATCCCAAAAGAAAATATATGGAAAAGATCCTGGGGTGGCTTACAGGAGTGAGGAGAAAATGAACTCAGATCTTAGGAAAATGAACTCAGAGTCTGTGAATCGTCTCTCTGAAAATCACTGTTAACTCTACGTCAGTCCTTCAGCCACTGGGAATATAAAACTGTTTAGATTTCAAATTTCAGGAGCGAGACCAGTGGGCCCTGCTTGAGTCAGAGGTCTGTCCTCTGACTAATCCCTCTCACGGAGCGTAGATGTATGTAGTCTCTGATCACCCATCCCTTTGTCTGGGGACATTCCCAGTGAAGGGAGACGTGTTGTGAACTGAGCAGCCACCCAGTTGGTGTCTACCACAGCAGGTGTCTGCCTGCTTGTCCCAAACCGATTGGCAACAGGCAAAGCAGGGGAAAACTCTACCCAAGACTCTCTCTCAGTCAACCACTCTTTCATGTGGTGAAAAGTTGCAAGATCAAAGCAAAAAAAAGATCACCAACCTGTAATTTTCTGGTATTTACGATGCTATCTTCTTTGACATGCTTACCCAGCATTTTAAGTTCTGTTATTTAACAGACTAGAAATTCATGAGGCCAAGTATTTACTGCAATACGCAAATTTTATGTACCTAAACTGTGTGACTGGGAAGAGGCATTTTCTTAAAACATAGTGCAACCCTCAGGGGAGAGACTCTAAATCAGAGCCCCCCAGGGATTCTTTTTTTTTTTTTTTTTGAGTTGGAGTCTCACTCCGTCACCCAGGCTGGAGTGCAGTGGCATGCTCATGGCCACCCCAGGGTCGACCCGCTGGGTTCCTGAAATCCTTCTGCCTCGGCCTTCCAAGTAGTCGGAACTACAGGCACGTGCTACCATGCCCACCCAATTTTTGATTTATTGTAGAGACGAGGTGTCGCCAAGTTGCCTGGGCTGGTCTCGAACCCGCGGGCTCAGGCTGTCCGCTCACCTCGGCCTCCCGAAGTGCTGGGATGACAGGCTGAGCCACCGAGCCCTGCCTCCCTAGGGATTCTTATCCAATAAAAGAATTCAGGAAGAACTTGGCCCTAAAAGCATTGCAGGGTCAGGGATACAGGGCAGGAGTACGCACGCTTTCATTCCTTTCCTCACTGACTATTTAGTGAGCCCCACTCCATGTAGGCACTGTACCAGGCACTTGAGAGACCACAGCGACCCAGATGGATATGGTCTCTGCCCTCTGAAATTTTAGGGCCCACAATTATATGGGCAATGACACTCATCAGGTTACATTGGAGATGTATGGGGTATACAGAATCAAAGGGCAGGATGCCCTCTCATTGCTGCAGGTGAGGGTAAGGTGGGATGGGACCATTCCAGGGAGGCTGAGACTGGGTAAGAGATGCATGAAGTCATATAAAGGGGAACAGTGTTTCGGACAGAAGGAACCACATGTGCAAAGCATCTGAGGCAAGAGCGAACACGATGCATGCAGAAAGTTTTGTGGGTCTAGAGTTGATGAAGTGGAGACAACCAGGAGTCAAGATGAGGCAGAAACCATCTCGAGAACAGCTTGAGTTTATCTCAAGGGTCCTGGGGAGTCACTGAAGGCATTAGACAGGGAGATAGCTTCTGAGTGCAGTGAGGAGATTTGGGTCTAGACAGCCCTGGGGACGAGGTAAATAAGATTGGGCAAAAGAAAGATCGCTGTTACAGATGGACTAAAACTTTCTCAGGAAGCTCTTCTGAGTGGTGGTGCCTGCCTCCTGAAGATTTAGGAGTGGTTCTCTGGAGAGACAGGTGTTCTAGAGACCCCAGGACAGGGCACGGTGGTTAAGGCCAAGGCAGTGCACCAAGAGTGTCACACAGCCACCATGAGACCCCTCTCCTGACATAAGACAGAGCAACAGAAACTCAGGCTAGACATGTCTTTGAAAGTGTCTGCAAATCACACTGCTGGTCTCGAGCTCTGGGCCCCACTCAGGGAGACACACCCGACACTGACAGATGTTGAGGTCCAGGTTTAGAACCTGGTGCTAACCTGGAACCCAGGACAGGCACAGCCTTCTGGAAGCTTCCCTTTCCTCACCATGGTGGGGCGGCTCAACCCTGGTCTTGTTCCTGTATCCTCCCTTGCATTTATTATTACCACTCTTTGCTTGGTTGTGCCAAAGAGTAACTGACTGCTATTCCAGTTCACTGTCCACTCTTTTTCTGAAGGGAGTGGTTCTTTGTTATGGCCAGGCTGGCATGTTTTGTTGTTCATTTAATATTCATTCAGCACATGTAGGTAAAGTCCCATGCAAGAACTTTGGGGGTAACTAATAAATCAAATACAAACCTTGACCCCAAGGAGCTTGCAATCATGTATGAGAAATAAGACATACCGATTTATCTTTTGATTATTTATTGAGACCCTACCATGTGTCAAGTTTGTGCTGAATGTCCGCAGATCGAGGGATGGCTAAATCAAATGTGAGGCGATGTCATATCACAAAATTCCATAGAATAATGAAAAACTAATTTCTAAATCTGTATCTATCAGCTTGAACAGATCTTGAAAACAACAACAGCATAATGCTGTGTTAAAGGCAAGTTGCAGAATCATCTGTTTGTATATCATTGTGAATTATATATGCCTATGTATGTTTCTATATAGATATGGATATGCATATAACCCTGGAAGAAAAACACACCAAAATCACGAGTGTGATTACCGCCGGAGAACAAAGAGGTTGTGGGTGGAGGTGATCTGTGGGGTTCCAGCTTCTTCGAGAGTGATATAGTTGGTGAGACTTGGTCAGTGCCATCGACAGATAGCGATGGAGTCTATAGGATACGAGGGGTGAGAGAGAACACTTCCAGCTGGAGAGGTGGAGGAAGTCACCTGAAGGACGTGGCCCTTGTTGAAGAATGGGCCAGATGTGTCCTGGCCGGGATGGCACAGAGGAAGGGACAGGCACAGAGGCAGAAATGTAGGGATGGGCCAGGGGAGGAAGACTCGTTTTCCTGGAATGAGTGTCTGAAGCGGAAGACTGGGGATCAGATTAAAGAGTTGGATTAGGGCATGTCACTGGGGCAGGGTTGAGGGCTTTGAGATCTTGAAGCAAGTGAGGGGTCATAGGCCTTGCTCCAAAGGGCAGAACAAGAGATGGGAGTCAAGTCAAAGGCTGCTGCCACCACCCAGGGGGCTGTGGGTGGAGGTGAAAGTCCTGTGGACACGGAATGCCAGGGCACAGACGTCACTGTCAGCAGATCACACCATTCAAGCCTGAAACACCCACCCTGCTTCTTAGAAAGGTTCTTATCTCTGGCCTTAAACACGATGGAGACAAGGCAAGCTCTGACGAATGGCATGCTCTTTAAACTGAGACTCTCAAGGAAAGCCTTCGTTTTCTTGAAAAATTCTTTATTAATTTAAATACCACGGCTTTCTGCTAACACTAAGAAGAGATTATAATATTCCAGCGGGACTTCCTTTGCTTAACATGAAAATAAACCTGACAGAAGGATTACAAAACTAAACACGGAACATTACAAGAAACACTAATTACCTCTCATTCTTTCTTCTCGCTCACTAAAACAACTATTTAGACAAACAAAGCAGCAGTGGAGAGGAGGAGGGGCCAGGACTGAAGGGTGCATGGCCTTGCTAATCCCCGCCGCTTTGATAAATCTGAAATAGGATCATTTGACATCTGAGAAGTGGGAGATCTCTTTCAAGGAGCGCTTTGCATTGGGGTACCCCAGGTAACTCTGATTTACCTTTGGAATCCAGCAGCTTTGGACTGAACGGATAATTTATCCTCTGTGAAGATGTCTGGGAATCCTTCCTGTTCCTTCACAGGCAGGGTAATTATGTCTCTCTGGGCCCAGAGCCCCCCGCTTCCTGCTCTGGCGGGGCAGTCTACACAGTAAGCAGATGGTAAGCTCAGGGTCCACAGAAATTCGCAGTTGATGCCCACCTCCAGCAGTCCAGGGCATGTGCTTATAAGAATTTCATAAATGATCCTCCGGGGATATTCCCAGGAGGGTAAATTGCTGGATCATATGGAAGGTCAATTTTTAATTCTTTTCTAAATCACCACACTATTTTCCATAGAGGTTGAACTGGCTTGCACTCCCACCAACAGTGTAAAAGTGTGTTCCCTTTTCTCCAAACCCGTGCCAGCATCTGTTGTTTTCTGGTTTATTAATGATGGCCGTCCTGACTGGGGTGAGGTGGTATCTCAATGTGGTTTTGATTGGCGCTTCTCTGATGATTAGTGAGGCTGAGCATACCCGGAGAAGCACAAATCCTTCTACAAAAAAGATACCTGCCCATGCATGTTTGTTGCCACACTATTCACAATAGCAAAAACACAGAACCAACCCTGCTGCCCATTGAAAGTGACTGGAGGAAGAAAATTTGGGGCATATACATGATGGAGTATTACGCAGCCACGAAGAAGGACAAAATCATGGGCTTCATGATAAACTGAAGGGAGTTGGAGACCATCATACTTAGTGAGCGATCACAGAAACCAAGAACTGAATACCGCATGATCTCACTCATAAGTGGGACCTGAACATTAATCATGGTAGCACTAGGGAGAGATCAGCCGTTGCAGAACACTGCCAGGGGAGGGGCTAGAGACGTTACAACACAAAGAGCACCTGGTTCTGAACCAGGGGAGGCAAAGACCAGTCGGAGGCCCAAACTTCACCTGCCTGCAGCCTACTTGTGTGGCCTATCCTGACTTGTGCCCCCCTCTTTATTATAAAATAAAGTTGTTTAAAAAGTGAATTTTATAAACAAGAAGCAGATTGGGAGGAGAAGGAGAACAGACAGAGACAGAGGAGAGGATGGCATCAGGGAACCTCTGTACTCTGGGTTTTGAATAAAGCTGTCCACTCAAACTGAAATCGTCCTATTGGGTCTGTTTCTGTGAAAAAGATTCCATTCCCCATGTTTACAGCCTGATTTGCATTCAAATGGCAGTGTCGTCGTTAATCACATGTCTTCATCCCACTTTCCATCAGTTGCTTCTCTTCCGCGTCCTTAGGAAGGGCCCCGAGGATGCAGAAATTCTTACTGAAAACTCAGGGAGGCCTGGACGCTCAGCACGAACACACGAGCTGCGGTTCCGAACCCGTCAACCTGAGCATGCATACATACGCTCACATCGGATGTGCATGCCAAGGACAGGCTACTGGGCACCCTGGTGTCCTCCTCCACCCTCCCTATCACCTCCTCTCTCTGCCTCTGTCTGGTTCCACCGCTGTCCTGGTTTTGCCAGCACCTGCATCTGCTGCGCTGTCTGTCTCATCATGGTCACTGCTGACAAGACAAGTGCATTCTAGGGTTCGAAGGGCTGATGTGGTCGTTGGAGGGAATTCTCAGCTCTTCTGGGCATTTTCTGGCCCTGTTTATGGCTGGGGCTAAAATTCTACAAATCCTGGGAGCCTCACTCTCCGCCAATTCGGCCCCCAGGTCTGTGCTTCTGAAATCCCTGCTTCTCAGAGTCATGTGAGCCTCGGGTGACCTGGCTTTTGAGTGGAAAGAGGACAGCTTCCAGTCTGAGCATTGTCCTAAGCCGTTTTCCTCATCTCCACAAAGGCCTTTATTTCGTTTTTGTTCTTTGCTGCACTGCCGTTTGCCCTTCTCGTGTACAGTGACTCCCTGGAATGTTTGTGCATTTTGTTTACCTGAGCATCTGTTGCAAATGTTTTTCAAATACGTATCACCATAATCAGGCAAACAAGTGAAACAACCTAAAAATGTAAAACAAAGTGCGTGTGTCTAAGATTTCACTATCAAAAGCAAAAGACAAATAACAAACAACAACAGTTAAACACAAAAACAAAACAAAACAGAAAATGATTCACTTCCAGAAGAATTATATCCAAGTTCAGCAAAACTAACGATCAATTCACAAAATGCTCATTTTTAGGAATCCAATTCTGAAAAAAAAAAAAGGAAGCAAGAAAATCATAGCACATTGGATCACCCAAATCAGATGACTAAGATTACATGCAGGAAGGGAGGGCCCGTCTGCTAATAAAAACCCATTGTAATTTCTTTTTTCTTTTTTTTTTTTTTTGAGTTGGAGTCTCACTCTGTCACCCAGACTGGAGTGCAGTGGCTGCTCCCGGCCACCGCATCCTCGACCTGCCGGGCTCCGGCGATCCTTCCGCCTCAGCCTTCCAAGGAGCTGGAACTACAGGCATGTACTACCACGCCCTGCTAATTTTTTGATTTATTGTAGAGATGAGGCCTCACCAAGTTGCCCAGGCGGGTCTCGAACCCGCAGACTCAGGCAATCCACTCACCTCAGCCTCCCAAGGCGTGGGATTACAGGCTGAACCACCGAGCCCGGCTACCCATTGTAATTTCTTATCCTGAGTGTTTCAAACTGAAGGTGAGCCTTCATGGTACCTTCAGGGTCCGCCAGAAAGCTATTTGAGGACAAGAATCATGAAACTTAAAGACATAAATACTTATGAATGAGAATGAAGCCATCTCTTTTGTGCCCCATCCTCTTGGCATGAAGGGGACATCCTCAGTGTGTCCCAGAGCCCTTGGGCCTGGAGCAAGCAGGGGGGTTGTGAGTTCCTCCCAGGGCCTGTCTCCTGCCTCACAAGTGTGCAGCCCGGCACTGAGAGAATACTAGGAAGAAAGTGTATGTCTCGGTCTGTGTGGGCTGCAAGAGAATGGTATAGACTAAGAGTCTTATAAGCAACAGAAATGTGTTTCTCATAGTTCTGGAGACTGGGACGTCCAAGATTGGGGCACCAGCCGATGTGGTGTCTGGTGATGACTCCCTTCCTGGGTCACAGATGGCATCTTCTCCCTGTGTCCCTACATGGTGGAAGGGGCAAGGGAGTTCTCTGGGGTCTCTTTTAGAAGAGCACCAATCCCATGGTGGGGCACAAACATTCAGACCATCTTCGGGTCAAACCACTCATTGTCTTAGAGACAACAGGGAGAATGGCAGAGCATCTCCCATTTTCTTGTCGTTTTCTATTAGCTAGAGCCAACCAAAGATTTCATGGACCATCAATGGAAGTAGTTAATTTTCTGTCTCCAGAAGTAGGTGTCGGCTTGGCAGAGACTTTGCAGCTGAGCTATAAGCATCAACCAAGGGATTCTCAGGTGGGACAGTGCTTTCTCCCTTAGGGGTTATTTTGAAATGTGAGTGGATGGCTTTGGCCACTACAGTGAACCGAGAACAGTAGACTTTTTTTAAGTCTATTCTCATATGGCAAGCTCAAAGGTCTGTGATTTTTTTTTGAAGGGGCTTAAAAAAGATGCAGTCCCTTTCAAAGAACCAGCTTTTTGTTTTGCTGATTTTTTTTCTACGATATTTTTGTCTTCTACGTCCTGTATTTGGGCTTTTACTTTGGTGATCTGGATTCTTCTGCTGAAGTTAGGGTTTTGGAGGTCTTGTCTTTCCAGCTCCCTTAGGTGATTTGTTAGGCTGCTAACTTGTGATCTTTTCATTTTCTTGATGTGTGTTTGTAAGAAATGAATTCCTCTCTCTGTACTGCTTTCGTAGTATCCCAGAGGTTTTGGTGAGATGTGTCTTTATTTGCATTTGTTTCCAGAAATCTTTTAATTTCTGCTTTTATTTCTGTGTTGACCCAGGAGTTCAGGAGTTGTTCAGCATCATGCTGTTTGATGTTCATGTCTTTGTGGGTTTTGGGGTAGCTTTGTTGGTGTCGATATTTATTTTTATTCCACTGTGGTCTGAGAAGGTACATGGCAGTATTTCAGTCTTATGAAATGTGTTTATGCTTGATTTATGACTGAGCATGTGGTCGATCTTGGAGAACATTCCATGTGGTAATGAGTAGAATGCATATTCCATGGTTGTTGGGTGGAGTGTTCTGTAGGACAAGAACACAGTACTGCAAATAGAGTCACTTAGAAACTGAGGTAATGAATGGCTTCCTATCTGGTCCTTTAAAGAAAACTTTCGGGATAAAAATATCATACCTGCAGTGCTTGGGTAACAGGTAAGTTTCCAGACCCTACCTAAGACTTTCTGAATTAGACTCTACAAGAAAGAACTGGAAAAGCTCTGCATGTGGTCCCGAACCCTGGTTGCACACTAGAATCATCCCAGGAGCTGAAGAAAGTGCTGATGCCTGGGTCCCATCCCAAAGTCTCTGATATGATTGGTCTGGAACGGGAGACTAGATTTTTAAGAACTGTACAGAAATGCTGCTGTGCAGGCAGGGTTGAGAATCATGGCTGTACCTCAGAACCCCAAATGATTCTTATCATGAATCATAGTGGGCAAAGCACATTGAAGAATTCAGTGCTCATTGGTGGACTGAGTGGTTGTGGGCATTGACAGGTATGAGCTGGGCATGAGATTAAGAATGCATACCTGTTAGGGAATCAGGAATTTGAGGGTCTAAACTTGATTTTAGTAGGAACCTGAAGTTGTTTCCATGGCTTTACTAGCATCGATGAGCGAGATCAGTGGCATACCAAGGGTAGGGGCTGGCTCCTCAGTGGTGGGGATGGGAGTGAGGGTTTGAAAAGTCATGGTCCCCAGTGAGGAGGAGAATTTTATCACTGACGTTGTTTAGAATTATAGGTGCATAATGATATTAAAAAGTAGATCAGTGTTTAATTGACTTTATTATTGCTTTGTAAAAATAAACTTTTTATGTTAGAATAGTTTTAGATTTACAGAAATGTTGCCAAGAGAATTCAGAGGGACCCTGCGTACCCTCACACTTATTTCTCCTGTTTGTTAATTTCTTACATGAATATGATACATCAGGCACAACTGATTACTAAATATTGACATATTACTACTAAAGTACACTTTTTATTCCTTAGTTTTTACCCAACATCCTTTTTCCATCCCAGAATCCCATCCAAGATACCATACTATAGTTAGCTGCCATGTTTCCTTAGGCTCCTCTAAACTGTGACAGTTTCCAGACTTTTTTGTTTTTGATGCTGTTAACTGTTTGGAGGAATATTTATAGGTCAAGTATTTTGCTTAAGATCTGTCAATTTGGGCAATGATCTCTGAGAGAAGGGAAATATTCACTTATTGCTTGGCATTTCCAGCACTGGAAGGGGAAGCCCAGAGTCCTGTGGTCTCCCTGAATTGAGGAAACAATTCAGAGTTTGGGGAGACCAAGTTTGAAAAAATTCTCAGGGTAGAGAACCAGAGAACAGAGAGCTGCACAAAGAGAGAGCTCCAGAGATCATCAGAGGAGGCTGTCCAAGGCCGGGGAAAGAACCACTGGAAAGGAACAGGCTCCACTTGAAGACAGAGCAATAGGAAGCATCCAAAATGAAGCATGCAGAGAACAAGCCCTGCAGAGGAAAGGTGCTTGATCAGCGCTGCGGTATGAATGTTCGCTCCCTCCAAACCTCATGTTAAAATGAGTTGCCATGCCAGGCTCGGTGGCTCAGCCTGTAATCTCGTGATTTGGGAGGCCGAGGTGAGTGGATTGCCTGAGCCCGTGGGTTCGAGACCCGCCTGGGCAACTTGGCGAGACCTCATCTCTACAATAAATCAAAAAATCAGCCGGGCGTGGTAGCGCGCGCCTGTAGTTCCAGCTACTTGGAAGGCTGAGGCG
>CAUYQG010215114.1:0-25996 GCA_963574415.1 Tarsius wallacei | reverse complement strand
CTTGGAAGGCTGAGGCGGAAGGATCACTGGAGCCCAGCAGGTCGAGGCTGCGGTGGCCGGGAGCGGCCACTGCACTCCAGTCTGGGTGACAGAGTGAGACTCCAACTCAAAAAAAAAAAAAAAGAAAGAAAAGAAAATTTTTTACCTCTCTTTTACTGAGAGTTAGGGACCAATATAAACTTCCTGTGTATATTAGCTATCTATTAACTACATAACAAACTATTTTAAGACATGGTGGCTTAAAGCAAAAATATGCATGTTTCATCTCTCACAGGGTCAGGAATTTGAGAGTGGCTTAGCTGGGCACTTCTGGCTCAGGGTGTCTTTTGAGTTTGCAGTCAAGTTGTCACATGGGGCTGCCATCATTAAAAGACTTGACTGACTGGCAGCACGGGTGTACATAGGAGCATATGACTTACAAGATGACTCTTAACTCTCCAGGAATTTTACAAGGATGATGTTAAACTAACCATTGTTAAAAATTAAACTACAAAGACTTATAATGCAATAAGTTACATTGAAATGTAGTAACTATTCAAGACAAATCACCTTCTAAGGATTTTACTATATTTTACTACAATCCAAGCTTTTGAGGTCATTGGCATCTTTCTTGCCTGTGTGACTGAAATACTAGAGTGCGGTGTCACATCTCTTCCCAATTTCACGTGCTGCAACATCACATTAGTAAGTAGAAATTGGCCATGGTGAGAGCATTTACAACAGAAATAAGTAAATGTTCCAGATCAGGCTCAAATGACTGTTTCTCTAATGGCCTAGACTTCAGAAAGCAATGTAAAAAGTGTTAATAATGCAGATTCTATTTAAAAGTGTGTTTTGTCCAGAGTTGTTACAATGTCAATAATAGTTAAAAATGAGGAAATATTTTTTCTAGTATTTAAAAACTATTTTTCAACTCAGCAAAGAAGTCTTTCATACCATTGTTACAAGTGATGTTCTAGCATAGGTCATTGTTTTTTCACATTTGTGTTATTCATTAAGGTAAGCAAATTCTTGTTTGTTTGTTCGTTTTTGAGCTGGAGTCTCACTTCGTCACCCAGGCTGGAGTGCAGTGGCACACTCACGGCCACCCCAGTGTCGACTGCTGGGCTCAGGCGATCTCTTGCCTCAGCCTTCCAAGTAGCCGGAACTACAGGCGTACGCTACCGTACCCAGCTAATTTGATTTATTGTAGAGATGAGGTCTCGACAAGTTGCCTGGGCTGGTCTCGAACCCGTGGGCTCAGGCAATCCACTCGCCTTGGCCTCCCAAAGTGCTGGGGTTACAGACTTGAGCCACTGTGTTCAGCCAGGTAAACAAAAATATTAACAAGTACTTTCATCAGAACTACACTCATTCATCAGTAACAAATGACTTACTTGCCGATTTGACAGGTAGTCAAATATTTATTCAAAATCCGATTTTGTGACACCGTTGATGATAAAATATGAAAATCGATCATAACTTTTGACAGATATAGGAAGTCACATTGAAGTACAAGTGTATGAAATGTAGAATAAAGAATATGAAACTCTTTGCTATTCTTGATATATTTCATGCTACATAGTCTTTGTAAGAAGCATGGCTTCTGGCTTCCCCAAGAGAGGAAGAGCCAGGTGGAAGCTATCGTTTTCATGACCCAGCTATAGAACTCACCCAGCATCTGTCTCCTTTATGAAACAAATCTAAATATAGGGCAGTGCTCAAAGAATGCTTGGCTAGACACAAGCCACTAAGCCTGGGCCACATCCAAGCCTGCGCTGCATCTCTCTGTCTCTGTATCTAGCTCTCTCTGTGTCTCTCTCGGTGTATGTCTCTGTCTCTCTCTCTGTCTCTGTCTTTCTATCTCTTCTCTGTCTCTCTCTGTCTCTGTCACTCTCTCTCTCTCTCGCCATCTCTTTCTCCGTCTCTCTGTCACTCTGTCTCTCTGTCTCTCTATCTGCCTCTCTCTGTCTCTGTCTGTCTGTCTCTGTGTATCTCTGTCTCTCTCTGTCTCTCTCCCTCTCACTGTCTCTGTCTGTCTGTCTCTCTCTCTCTCTGTTTTTCTCTGTCTCTTTCTCTCTGTGTCTCTGTCTCTCTCTTTCTCTCTGCTGCTTTGTCCAAGATGATACATTTCATCTCAAGAATAGCTGACAGTATCCCATTGATACGTATCCATTTTAAAGAACCCCACTTGTCAAATAATTTTTGAAAGTCATGCATTCTGCTGCATTCTCCCATCTATTCCGATCCCCTACAAAATGCCCTTTTAGAAGTAATGGGAAGATGATTATTATTGTTAAAATATAAGCAAGAGAAGTGATAAGTAAATCATCCATTAATGCCTCAATAAATACACAGAATAACTTTTGCTTTATAAATATTAATGCCACAGACTCTATAGGCACCTAGAAAACTCAGGCGAACTTCTTTTGGCACTAACCATAACTGTCCTAGATTTTAATTATTTCATTTTAAAGAATGAGAGGGCGTTGGGAGAAAGTAGGAAGGAAGAAACCCTATTACAGTGAGCTGTAAAATTTAATGTTTGGGAAATTTTTGTATTCATACTCCAAAAATTGTTAGTAAAAATACAGACATTCAATTGAGATTACAAAGTTTGGAATATCTATTATGTATTTACTTACCTAAGACCCATTTCAACAGATTTGACCTGGGTTTGGGCCTGTTCTTGGGTTCTGAATTTTATGAGTAAGTAATTTTTTATATTTCTAATCTCTATTGTTTCACATTTGATTTTCTGTGACAAGATATAATACAGCAATAGTAATACTTTGCTTTCCCGTAACAGTTTCCACAGCGAGTTTGTCTGCAAACCCAAAACTAAATTCCACGCTGAGAAATATGACAGGTCTTTGGGGAGAGTGAGATAAAAGCACATGGACCGAGGGACACTCACATGGGAATACAGTGCTTCCTACATAGGCTTGCAAAGTATTTGCAAAATGAAAGTTATCCATCATACTTATGGAGAAATAGGTCACAGTCACATTTTTGCAATTGCTCTAATCCTTTTGGCTAATGGAAACACCCACTCCACATCTGTGGCATTATAATCTCATCCTCAGAAGAAACAATTGGGTAAACCATCTTTATCTCAAGGATATGATCTTTGTTTAAACTCTCACGTACTCACATCCCAACTTGACCACCTCAGCATCAGAGGCTGTTCTAGACTTCATTGTGTCTCCTCAAAATCCGTAGGTTGGAGTCCTAACCCACTACCTGACTGTACTTGGAGATAGGTTCTTTAAGAGGTGAGGTCAGACAAGTGGCTCTAATTCCATAGGACTGTAGCTTTGTAAGTAGAGAAAAAATCTGTCTGTCTCGCTTTCTCTTCCTCCCTTCTCCCTCCCCACCTACCATCCCTCCACAGACACACACACAAACACACCATGTGAAGGCACAGCAAGAAATCAGCCATATACAAAGGCAGGAAGAGAGTTGATAGATGGCAACTTATATTCAGGTGAGAACCAGAAACTGAAGCAGCCGGCACCTTGATCTTGGAGTTCTAGCCTCAAGAACTGTGAAAAATGGCCGGGCGCGGTGGCTCAAGCCTGTAACTCCAGCATTTTGGGAGGCCAAAGCAAGAGGATTGCCTGAGTTAGGGTTAGGGTTATTTGCCAGTCTGGGCAACTTGGCGAGACCTCATCTCTACAATAAATAAAAAAATTATCCCGGCATGGTGGCATGTGCCTGTAGCCCAGTTACTTGAAAAGCTGAGGCAGAAGGATGGCCTGAGCTCAACAAGTCCAGGCTGCGGTTGCCATGAGCGTACCATAGCACTCCAGCCTGGGCGACAGAGTGAGACTCTGACTCAAAAAAAAGATCTGTGAAAAATAAATGTGTGTTGTCTGAGCCAACCGATCCTCAGCATTTTGTTATAGCCGAGGTGAGGTGAGGAAGACGGAGCTTTCAGTACCAAGGAGTATGTGCCAAGGGTTACTGCTATAGCAAATACCTAAACACATGAACGTGGCCTTGGAACTTGGCCATGCGCAGAGGCTAGAAAGATTTTGGTGTGCCTGTAAGACAAAGCCTAGAATTTCCTAACGTGACTAAAATATAGACCTTAGCAGCACATGTGGTGATGGCTCAGGAGGAAGCAGGAGAGCCGGAGAGAAAGCTTCATCTTCTCATCTTCTTAGGGAATCCATCAATAACCACAAACAGAATATCGGTAGAAACATAAACATTACAACCCATTCCGGTGAGGTCTCAGGTGGGAATGAGGAACAGATTACTGGAAGCTGGAAGAAAGGTGACGCTTGCTATAAATCAACAAGGAGCTTGGTTGAATTGTGTTCTAGTGTTTTGTGGAAAGCAGAAGGCTCAAGTGATACAACTGAATATTTAGCTGAGAAGATTTTTTGGTTTGTTTGTTTCGAGTTGGAGGCTCACTCTATCACCCAGACTGGAGTACAGTGCCATGATCACAGCTCGCCCACAGCCTTGACCTTCTGGGCTCAGGTGATCCTCCTGCCTCAGCCTCCAAAGTAGCTGGGACTACAGGTGCATGCCACCACACCCGGCTACTTTTTGTGTGTTTGTTTGTTTTTCAGTAGAGACAAGGTCTCACTATGTTGCCTAAGCTAGTCTCAAACTCCTGGATTCAAGCTATCCTCTTGCCTCGGCCTCCCAGAGTGTTGGGATTATCGGCATGAGCCACCACACTTGACCTAGCTAAGGAGATTTCTAAGCAAAGTGTTGAAGGTGCAACTTGGGTCCTCCTTACTGTGTATAATAAAATGCAAAAGGAGAGAGAAGAATTGAAGGACTTATTAAGCAAAAAGGAATCAGAACTTGGATATTTGGAAAATTCTTCATGTAGCAAAAAATGAGAAGGTTTATTTAAAAGAGAATACCATGGGTGTGGCTAAACAACCATTTGATTAAAAGATCATGAGAGTATTTCATGGATTTAGACATCTCTGCAGAAGCCAGGAATAGAGATAAAGTCACACCAGCAGAAACTCTGCCAGCTTTAACTCAGGGAACAGAGAAAACAGAACAAATGAAGGAAGGCTGTGGACGTCCTGGACGCTACAGGCCGGGACCATAGGGCTATGCAGCTGGAAATATTCACTGTTCTTCCTGGAAAGGGATGAATGACCCTGACGTTGAATTAAAAATCATCAGGGCTGCCACTCCCACCACAGGGCATGGCTGCTTCCTCCTCTGTTTCAGCAAACCATGCGGCTAGCACCAGGGCCCAGTGAGCAAGGCTATCCCACAGACTGAAGGGGTAAGCCTGTCTACAGAGCCACAGAGGTGGCATTGCCATCCCAGTGGGCTTGGAGCATAAAGCATCAAATTAGAGACTCATTTCGAGCCTTAGGATCTAATGGATCTTAGCATACCCTGTAGTGAAGGTGCTAAAACTCACCCCAATCACACACAAGCACACAAGCACACACGCACTCTCACATCCCTGACTCATTTCGTGCTTTATTATTTTTATTTATTTGTTTTTATTTTAAAGATGCGGGGTACAGTTCAGGATTAGGTACACCAGTGGTCATCATACAGGTAAAGTTTGGGTCTCTCTTTGGTCCCCACTTTGCCTGGTTTGACAAAGGCATCCATTGGGCCTGCAGTGCTCCTTGGGTCGGTCAGAATCTAACTTCTTAAGGTGTGATCCTTCTCCTTGTCACCTCTCAAACCATAAAAGTTACCATTAGTAGTTTAGATCTAAGGAAGGAGTGGACGTGGCGGGGGTTTTTGTTAAAGGCTACTTTATTAAAAGCTTAGAATGATTTCCCTGAGCCTGGCTAAAAACAAACATGAATTGGGATGAAAAGGCTCCAGTGTGAGAGCTAGATTTTAGAAATGTCAGAAAATAAAAGAAAACAAAACCCAGGAATAAACACCTACCACAACAAAAAAGGAAAGCCTCACAATCAATAGCTTTCAAAGACTACTCTTTCTTGCTGTCATTAAAAAATAAAAATGTTTTAATTTTATTTTTTAATTTATATTTTGTTTTAAAGATGCAGGGTACAATTCAGGATTAGGTATACAAGTGGACATCATACAGGTAAAGTTTGGGCCTCCCTTTGGTCCCCACTTGGCCTGGTTTGAGATCCGGTACCCTTGTTGATGTTGTGTTCCCCGACCCCTCACCTTGGCAGTATCCCGCTACCCCCAATCCTTTTCTTATATACTCAGTGATCTATCACAGAAACAAAGAACAGAGTACCACGTGTTCGCACTCATAAGCAGACTCTGAACGTTTGCCATAATAAAAATGTTATAAAAATAGGACAGTCTAAACTATGAGATGGCCCGACCAAGCTTTCCCAGTGTAATACAGGCGCATAGTAAACAATTACATTATATAAACCAACCATCTGAGAAGAAATGATAATTAAAGTAATGCATCTGCATGCTCCATTGATTTATGAATTTGTTTAATGATTCTTGTTCAGAGTAGCAAAACCTATTACGCATTCACTGATTTTAGGAGACAATATATAACCGCATGACCTTTTGCTGCACCAGTGAAAATAATCTGCAGTCATACTCCGAGAGATTTGAGCAGTCACACTGATTTTTGATTACACTTAAACTATATATTTTTTTCTTCTTCTTTGAAAAGTTTGATGATTGTGTATTCATAACTATTGATTGTTTTGGAAGGAATCGTGGCACCCAAGCCTCCCAAGAGCAATGCAAAGGTTTAAATCAATGCAAGCAAAGCCATTAACCATGGTGAGGATCTTGGCACCAGGCTCCTTCACAGTCGCCACTCAAGTGGTGTCTGCTCAGGCCCAGGTGCTGCTGGACAAATGCTGAGTGATGGGTGGTCATTCTTATCGGGGAATGTCTTTGTTTATAGGGTGTTCGGTCCCAAACTAATCTTTCTATTCATGTTGTCTTGTGGTGTAAACTTTCTTGTTTGTTTTCATTTCAGTTTAACCAGGGAGCCAGTAAACCTTAGCACCCAGGCTAATCTGAGAGGGGAAAATGAGAACTTAAGACCAAGTGATGATAAGAATGGCAGGAACGTAGGAAAGGTATTAGTGCTCTGAATTCTGAACTTTTTCAAAGCGTCTCCTCACCACCACCACCCCCCACCTTGCACCAATCTCCTAAAATCCAAAGAAAGAGATCTGAAAAACCTGTCTTGCAAACCACCCACACACATCACATACACACACACACACACACACCAGCATTCATTCATTGGATTCAGTGAATCCAAGCATTCTCTCACCCGCACGTCCATGCTTGACTGGAAGCAGATATAAGGAAAACATAGGAACAGCCAATTTGCCATATCAAATCAAACTACACATTTATCTATCTCTGTGCTTTGCCGCTGGGAGTGACCAGTTTCTGATGCTTCATAGGAAGGTGGAGGGAAAAATCAAACAAAAGCAAAAATACTTTCTTCAAACACGCTTTAGACACTCATTCCCTAGTTAGGGAAGCACTCTACAATTCTCCATTCTTATGTTCTTTTATCTTTTTTTTTTTCCTTTCCTACACCTTCCCAACCCATAACAAACTTAAAATAATTACTGCAAATTCCATCAAATATTCTGTGAAATATTTTGGCAACCTTACTATTTATTGTGCATCTTTATTTTATTCTTCTTGTTTCAAGATTTACCTCTGTTGAAAAGTTGTGATTTTAGGAATGAATTTTCAAGGAACAAAAACCCCAAAATTCTATCTGACAAGTAACTCACTCTTTGATTTCCTTAGTGCATAGCTATAACGTTGCCACACACCACTTTATTGTAGGATGCATAAATGATACACTTTATGGTAAGACGTATAAATGATACAGTGATTCACCCTACCTGGCAACATTCAGACAATAATGCATGTGCTCACTGCGATGAGAAGTCTGCCGGGAACAGTGCATGCAGAGCTTCAGATTGATTCAAGTGAATATTTGTAAAACAGTTTCATCCTGATTAAACTGGATCGTCAAGGATTTTAGTAAAAAGTACCCAAGATCACTTTGGAGGCAATTTGAAAAGAATTGCTAAGATTTTAATCTAAAGAATAATCAGTGAAGAAGTCAATACAATGGACATCAGATTTTGAAAATAAACCACATGAAGAGATTTGAAGACAGAATTTCTTTTATAATTATTGAATAGCTTGGACTCCGTTAACAGAATTTTGAGAATAGATTTGTTGGGAATATAAAGAAAGAATAATCTACCAAACTAAGATCTTTCGGTAGCAAAATTGAATAACAATGAAGCAGGGTTATAATATTTGAAACATTTTATGCATCATAGTATGCAATTTTTAAATTTTTGTGCCAGGCTTGGTGGCTCAGCCTATAATCCCGTGCCTTGGGAGGCTGAGGTGAGTGGATTGCCTGAGCCCACGGGTTCGAGACCCACCTGGGCAAGCGAGACCTCATCTCCACAATAAATTACAAAATTCGCCGGGCATGGTAGCGTGCGCCTGTAGTTCCAGCTCCTTGGAAGGCTGAGGCGGAAGGATCGCCGGAGCCCAGCAGGTTGAGGCTGCGGTGGCCGGGAGCAGCCACTGCACTCCAGCCTGGGCGACAGAGTGAGACTCCAACTCAAAAAATAAATAAATAAAAATAAAATAAAATTTTTGTGTTTGTTTTTACATACAGGCATTTGTTTACCTATGTGTATGTGTCAACTTGATTGTGTATGTGTCAACTTGACTGTATTCAAGCATTCGTAAGCATTCGATATTATGACTTACTTGTTGACTTTACAGCAAAAGCCTAGATTTTATATGAGCCTATCTCTGATCATGATAAGAAGAATTTTGCTCATTTTTATTGATGTCGGAGTCAAAGGTATAGCTCTATGTAGGCAACGCCCATTATGTTTTTTATTGATTTTCATGAATCAATGCAAAGTTACCAAAATAAAAATATTTAAAGTCTGGAATGTATTTCCCACCAGATTATCACAATTTAAAACTTGGTCAAAATTTGACCCTAAATTATTTGACAATGTACCCTTAAGCCTTTTAAGGGTCACTTAGCATTTCCATTACAAATATCAACTTTCAGGGGTTTAATGCTTGGCTGTTTAAAGTTGCAGGAGTCTGGAACTTATAGAAGTTGTCAGTCCAGATGTTTTTTATTTATTTGTGAGAGTTTTTTTTTTCTTTATTCTCTCTTCTCTTTTTTGTTTTCACCAAAAGTGTTTTTAAAACTGTTAGTAACTTCCAAAGGACACAAAAATGAAAAGCTTTAAGCTCTGTTTCTTTTTTCTGTACCAGAGCTATAAATACTTTCACTTCTAAATATAATACGTAGGGAGATACAGCTACTCTCCACCCCACAGTGAAAATAAGTCGACATGATTCCAGAATTGTTTGCATGTATCTTGACAAGGATGATAAATAAAAATGAATTTTAAAGTCAATGAGAAATAGAAGTCTAGAGATACTAAACCAAATTGAAGAACCCCTGTAGAATGGACACATTATTTGGCAAATGTACAAAGAAAATTCCAGATTGATTGTCAAAAAAAAAAAATCCCTGATGTCTTTACCCAGCATGTCAAGCCAGCAAGTATGTGGAAGGAGGTTTCAGACCTAGAGGGAAGGTGCTGAACGTTCAGAATCAAGTTCAAATTAAATAATGTTTTCCGTGCTTACATTTTCTGTCAAAAAAGCATCCCTGTTACCGACTGTACTTGCCTTTTAAGAACCTGAATGACTACATAGGTGACAAAGTTATAAACCCCTTCAAAGAACTGACAAGTGTCTAAGTCAGTTTGAAAAGATTAAGAGTGGCTCCCTTGTTCTAAAATTATACAAAAGTGCCATTTCACTTTTCAAGCAATTTGAAAGCCATTCATTTCAGTGGCAGGTAGCCAAAACACAAAAGCCAGAGAATGGCAGCAAAGATGTCATACAGGCATACACAGATGTTTCCCAAAGGTTTGTGCTGCTTCTCACCTCAAAGGCACAGACTCCATAGGTTGCAGAGACAAAGGAGTCAGGGCAACAATCTTCCCTAGGTGCACACGTGTGCCAAGTTCAAGAACACCCCGATTTACCCACACTGATTGTCAGCCTGAACTCGACTCTTGAGCCTGGGTGCAAAAGTCAGAGTTGCTGGTGTCAGAGCAGAATTTACATAATCCCAAATACCTGATGGGCAAAGTCTCAATACACTAGTAGACAGTCTGACAGACCACACCTGAGTTTTCGTTTCTGAAATCTTCTTGCAGTTTATTTACCTTAGATGCATCAATTAGAATGGCAGAAAACCCAACAAAATACCCCACTCGACATATTTAAAAATGTAACTCTGCACAACCAGTTTATAATCTAGCTGTAGGGGCTGGGCTCGGTGGCTCAGCCTGTCATCCCAGCACTTTGGGAGGCTGAGGCGAGTGGATTGCCTGAGCCTGCGGGTTCGAGACCAGCCCGGGAAACCTGGCGAGATCTTGTCTTTACAATAAATCAAAAAATTAGCCCGGCATGGTAGCGCGCACCTGTAGTTCCAGTTATTTGGAAGACTGAGGTGGGAGGATCGCCGGATCTCAGCAGGTTGGTGCTGGGGTGGCCATGAGCATGCCACTGCACACCAGCCTAGGTGGCAGAGTGAGACTCCAACTCAAAAAAAAGACCTAGCTGTAAAAACTTCCATTTGAACAGCCGAAGATAGTATAAAGAATAGTTTAAGTCTTAGGTCAGACTGTATGCTTGTTCTGGGAGTTCTGGGAAGATACTAGAATAAACAAGCAAGATACTCTTCGAAACCCTGAAAAATTCTGTGGTAACTCAAAACTCAACCTTCAATTTTTTAGGCCAGTGGTGATTCCATAGGGGTAGTGGTATATGGCCTTCCTCTCAACTTAAGATATGCCATGTGAGTGAGGAAAGCATTTGGTTGGGTTCTTTGTGGGGCGGGGGGGGGGGGGAGTATTTTTTAGAGACAGGGTCTTACTATGTTGCCCATGCTGGTCTTGAACTCCTGGCCTCAAGTAATCCTCCCGCCTTGGCCTCCAAAAATGCTAGGATTACAGGCACGAATCACTGTCCAGGCAAAAAAGTGCTTTTTTTTTTTTAACTCTCTTGGTGAATCTTGTGCACCTGTCTGGTTCATGGTCATTGTTTTTGGTCATCGAGACACTTTCAGCGAAGAAAGGAGAAATACACAGTCAGGTAGAGTTAAAGCAACAGCAATGAAAGTAAAGGGAAAAGACTGTTTAAATTGGACTGATTGAGTCCAGAGAGGCTTCACAAATGAGATGACGTTTAAGTTAGTCTTTAAGAAAAAGGAATAACGGGCTCGCCCTCTCCTCTTCTCTCCCTGACTCTCTCTCTTTCGCTTACCCCATCCCTCTCTCCTCTCTCCCTCCCCCCCCATTTCTCTTCTCTCTCCATCCCCTCCCCCCTTCTCTTTTTTCTCTTGAGTTGGAATCTCAACCTGTCGCCCAGGCTGGAGTGCAGTGGCATGTCCACAGCCACTCCGGCATTGACCTGCTGGGTTCTGGCAATCCTTCCGCCTCAGCCTTCTAAGCAGCTGGAACTACAGGCGTGCGCCACCGTGCCTGGCTAATTTTTTTTTTTCTTCTTGAAGAGATGAGGTCTCACCAAGTTGCCCAGGCTGGTTTTGAACCCGCAGGTTCAGGCAATCCACTTGTTTCTGCCTCCGCCTCCCAAAGGGCTGGGAGGACAGGCTGAAACACTGAGCTCCGTCTTCTCCTTATCTCTCTTCTTTCTGTCTCTTTCTTCTCTCTCTCTCTCTCTCTCTCTCTTCTGTCTCCCTCTCCTCCCATGCTTTTTTTGTTTCCCTCCCTCCCTTCTCTCTCCCCTCTCTCTCTCCCTTCTCCCTTCTCTATTTCTCCTGTCTCTAGCTTTACCTCTCTCCCTCCTCCTCTCTCCATCGTTCTCTCTTCTCTCTCTTCCCCCCCAAAAAGAAAAAGGAATAGAAGGAATTCATTAGGCCAGGTCAAGTAGAGATTATTGAGTGAGACCAAAAGCCAATACCAATATCTTTTTTTGTTGTTTTGTTTGTTTTTTTCTTTGAGTTGGAGTCTCACTGTCGCCCAGACGGGAGTGCAGTGGCTGCTCCCGGCCACCGCAGCCTCGACCTGCTGGGCTCCGGCGATCCTTCCGTCTCAGCCTCCCAAGTAGCTGGAACCACAGGTGCACGCCACCACGCCCAGCTGATTTTTTTTTTTTTTTAATTTAAAGTAGAGATGAGGTCTCGCCAAGTTGCCCAGGCGGGTCTCGAACCCACGGGCTCAGGCAATCCACTCACCTCAGCCTCCCAAAGCATGGGATTACAGGCTGAGCCACCAAGTCCAGCTCATTTTTTGATTTATTGTAGAGATGAGGTCTCGCCAAGCTGCCCAGGCGGGTCTCGAACCCGCAGGCTCAGGCAATTCACTCACCTCAGCCTCCCAAGGCGCGAGATTCCAGGCTGAGCCACCGAACCCAGCTCCAATATCTTTTAAATATTCAAAGAGATGGTGGTGTTGAATATAGATTGAGTGCTGGGGTTATAAAGAGGAATGGAGGTCACCACAGCTAACATGTAATGGGTGCTTACTACATAATGGGCAATCTTCTCCATGTATACTCATTATATATAAATACATATGCACACACATACCTATCCATATATATTAAATATGTGTCATCTCACTGAATCAACACAAGAACCAGGCGAGGATTTGCACCTGGGCACCCTTTCTGTCAGACTCATGCACTAGGTGCCGTCCGTATTTCCTGACTGCCCTCAATGAGACTGGACTGCCAGGGACAGTGAGAGCACTGGGGTCCCTGTTTGGCACATGCGGGTTTTAGACTGTGTCCTTTTAGTCTATGAATATTTGGATGCCTTGAAGATTTTCGAGCGGGTAAATGTCACAGTCAGATTTGCTTGTTACCTGAATGAAAGACAGATGAGGAGCAAGCTTGCAAGGAGAGGGACCATAGTCTAGGACAGAGGTGGTGATGGCCAAGCCTCAGAACCCACCTGAGCCTAGAAAAGATGCCACTTGGGGGACTCCCCCACTCCTGCAAATGAGAATCTCTGGGATGATGGAAGCTTTCATGATCAAAACAAGAAAACAAGAGAAAGGGGAACAGATTTGAAAAGATATTTATCAAGAAGGTTTTCTTGACTGTGATGATTGATTGGATGTGGAAAGGTAAGGGAGAGGAAAATGTCTAGACTGATGCCAACATTGACTCGTCCAAGAGCAAGGTCTTCAAAAATTTAGAAAACTCAAAAGAGAGAAAAGGGCCATGGGCCACATTTCAAGCGACCCTGGGATAACAGTGTGGCCATGTCAAGGCTGCAGTGGTTCTGGAGTGCACTGAGAAGCCTTGACAGATTAGCAGTTGGTAGTCAACCAATAATGGTAGGCGAAACCACACGAAAGGGTGAGGGTGTCCCAGATCAAACATGTGAAGTAAGTAAGAGAAAAGGCCCAGGCATGAACCCTTGGGAAGAGTAGTATTTAATGGGTGAATATCAAATGAGAATTTTGAGGAGTGTCAGAGAAACTGTAGGTTGAAAAGAGAAAGTAATCACGCTGAAAAACTATGGTATGAGAATTTGGGAAGAAAACACGGAGGTAAACAGCATGGACTTAGGAGTCCATGAGACTTAGAGTCCAATGCATTGGGCTGTGACTAAAAGTCAGGCACGGTATAAATGCCTGATGTGCATCATTTGATTTAATCCTCAGAAATACACGGACGCTACAATGACCAATCTCATCTCTCTGATAAGGGAAATAAATATTAGAGCAGTTTACGAATTGGCTCAAGGTTGCTTAACTGGTCGATAATAGAACTAGTATCTACCTCATCTCCTAGAACCTAAACGCCTAACCATATTCTAAACTTCCTCTGAAAACCCATACTCCAAATTCAAGAATACGTGTCTCTTATTGAACAGTGTGTTTCCTTGTACCTCACACATGACCAGAAATAGACTAGGTTTTCTATAAATATTTATTGAATGGGAGAAAGAACAAGACTTGAAGTGCAATGGCGTATCTTCTCATCACCTTGCACCATCCCAAAATGTCTTTCCACTGAACGTACTTAAAACGGACTCATAACGCGTCTGTCGTCCATCTCATAAAGCATCACTTGTCTGTCGTCCATGTCATAAAGTCTACCCTGACAGCCCGAGTCAAAGCAGACCTCCTTCTCCTGTACTCATGCATTCGTGTGAGCCATTTTTGTAGAATGTATTCTATCTTGTCTTGTATAATTGATTTCCTTTTGGGGTTCTTATGTGTTGCTTCACAAGCAGGCAGCCAGCTTGCAAGGAAGGACAGAGGTGTGTATCTGTACCAGATAGGTCTTAGTAATTGTTTGCTGATTGATTTAAATAATTAAAATCCAGATATGAAATGGCACTTAACATATGGCTGCATCACAAATACCATGATCCTCCCTTCCTCTTTTCCAGAAAGATATCAAGGGTTGTAAAAAAAATACAGAGGGTGCCAAAAATAAGTATACACATTTTAAGAAAGGAAAAAACTGCATTAAAATTGTAAAACTCAGTAATATGAATACAAGTCACGTTTGACTTCTGCAATTATAAGAGGTGCTCAAAGTGGTGACCATCAGTGTTCAGACACTTCTGATTACAGTGAACATCTCTTAAAATGTGTATACATGTTTTTGGCACCTCCAGGAGTTTTTAATAAAAAGCAACTACATAGGAAAAATATGTGCCAAGCATTCAGTTTCTCTCTCTCTGTAAGGCTCTTTGCTACTTACAATTACAACAAACAGGCTCCTTCTATGCATTAATGAATCTCAGTTTTCACAGCGTTTATGTCCTATGCACTTCAAGTTAAATATGGCTGAAATTTGGCATACAATTTTCAGAGTTTCAAATATCTCCATGCACACATATGCATATAAATACCTGTACATATGCCAGGCATGGTGACTCAAGCCAGCCCTTTGAGAGGACAAGGCGAGTGGATTGCCTGAGCCCAGGGGTTTGAGACCAGCCTGGGCAACATGGTGAGAACTCATCTCTACAATAAAAGTAAAAAAAAAAATTAGTCAGGCATGGTAGCTCATGCCTGTAGTTCTGATTACTTGGAAGACTAAGGTAAAAGGATCGCCTGAGCCCAGCACGTCGACGGTGGGGTGGCTGTGAGCATGCCACTACATTCCAGCCTGGGTGACAGAGTGAGACTCCAACTCAAAAATAAATAAATAAATAAATAAATAAATAAATAAATACATGTATATAGCCTATACATTTATTTGTGCCAATCCAAGAAAATTTCTTAATCTATAAACTTTTTTAGATTGATGGCACAAAAATTAAATTACCAAGTACTTCAGGTGTCTAGCTGAATAAGACAAAAGTGTAGTTGTATAACTATCCATAAAGAAAACATGAGCTGGGCATGGTGGCTCATGCCTGTAATCCCAGCACTTTGGGAGGCTGAGGTGGGAGGACCGCTTGAGCCCAGGAGTCTGAGACCAGCTTAGGCAACATAGTGAGACACACCAGCTCTACAAAAAAATTAGCCAGGCATGGACATGCACAACTGTAGGCCCAGTTACTCGGGAAACTGAGGCGGAAAGATTGCCTGGGCCCAGGAGGTCAAGGCTGCAGTGACAGAGTGAGATGAAAGAAAGAAAGAAAGAAAAAGAAAGAAGGAAGGAGGGAGGAAGGGAAGGAGGAAGGGGGGGACGGGGGGAGAAAAAGTACATAATGTGGCCTGGCCTTTAAAAAGGCAGTGGACTCCAGAGGCCAACATGCAGAATCCTGCATGAGAAGACAGGAGGTGATGAGAAGCAGGGTCCTCTGGGCCTGCATCTTTGCCGGCTCCCACACAGAGAACAGCCTCTGAATCCCCACAGGTGTCCTGTAGGCTGCAGGGGCCTCTTTTTATCTGCCTTTACCAGATGAATGGTGATCTACTCCCTCTCTGCCAGACCTTGTCTCTGTCTTTGTAACCCCTGGATTAGACCATTGCTCTGCTTTTTTACAGATAACACTGACAACTGCCTGAGATCCTCAACTTCTGCAAAATTAAGAAAAATGTTTTCTTACTGACACCGTCATGTATTTTTCCTTCCTGGTGTTTGCCTCTTTTTCTCAGTTAGGGTGTGAACATTGTTTGTTTGGGGAACCCTAACTAAATGTCTACCAACTGGCATTAAATTATTCTACAGGGGCCAGGCTCAGTGGCTCAGCCTGTAATCCCAGCACTTTGGGAGCCTGGGCGTCGGAGTGAGACTCCAACTCAAAAAAAAAATATATGCTATGGGAAATAATTTGCCAGGGGGTAGAAATAAGAAGACCCAAGATAGCCCTGCAGGACAGTTCTCAAAATGCTTCCCTCACTCCCACCTAATATTTATAAAATGTTTCTCCTCTAATTAGATTGAAAAAGAATTAAGGGAAACAGTGCCATCTCTAACAGGAGTGTTAAGAAATTTAATTCCAACCTAAACTTTTACTGAGGCTTACGTTGTACCTTACAAAATGCTAGCTCCTTTCAGTGAAATAAAAAAAAAGAAAAAGGGAAAAAAAATGGTTCTCAAATCACATCAAAAAAGGGTGTGGATCAATGACAATAATATGAGATTTTTCACCAGACAGGGATTCAACTTCTGTCTCCTCTGATGACTGTATGACCTTGGGCACATTACTAAGTCTGGAACTTTTTTTTTTTTTTGAGAGAGAGGAGGACTCAAAATTAGAAAGCAAGAAAGAATGAGAAAGAAGTGAGAAAGACATAGGTTCTTTGTGAAGGAATCCCTGGTTATCTTCTCAGCATTATGGAGTGATGTGTAATAAAGTCTCTTCTGACGGACGCCTTCTAAACATCTTCTCCATGGGATGCTTCTGTCTGTCTTCAGGGGAGCATTGAGAAGTTTCTTTTGAAGGCTGTTAGGCACCCCAGATTGCCTTTCATCTAAGGTACTAGATACTTAAAGCTCATCTGTCCAAGGGATGGCTAGATAATGTCTTCTAACACCCAAAGGCCTCATAGAAAGACTAAACATAGCAAGACAGTCTTCCTGGGTGACTCCTCCTCTTCAGCCTGAAGGAACAAACCCTTAGGGAAGAACACTCTGGGTGTGTGGGCCTTGCTCAGGCCTGGCCTGCCCTGTTTCACGGTGTATGTTCACAGGCTGTGAAAGACTAATATTTTGTGGTCAGTGCCCCAGATTCCCCTTCTCTTCAGTTTTGAGTTGTAAGCATCCTTCACCTGAATATATATCACCTGCCTCCCCAACCCATGTGCTTTAGTTTGATTCTTTCACATTCAGCTGATTGCTTTGCTAAGCCCTATACCCACTAAAGTCATTCATCTTCACTCTTTTACTAGCCATTTCTTTCCAAGTTTTCAGCGTATTTGTTAGGATATAACTCCATATTTTTTACCTCTTCATTTATTGTTTTGTAGTGAGATGTTCTGGGAAAAAATACTGGGCTTGGTAAAAAAATTGTTTTAAAAACTTACCATTTTGGATAATTTTTCTAAATTTCACACTTGCCTTATTGTTTAATCTTTACAACAATGATATGAGATAAATAATATTCACACTACCATTTTACTGGTGACATAAACAATGTTTGACGTGGGTGGAAAGTGGGAAGGTTTGGGGGTACAGGGGTGAGTAGATAAGGTCCCACAGCCAATAACTAATAAAATCTGTGTACAGATCCCGCTCTCCTGACTCTAATGTGCATGCCCTTTACACTAAACTATTGTGCCTCTGAAGGTATTTAAACTCCTTCTGTTTAAATTAATTCATTTGCAAAATGAGGATATTAATCTCTGCATAGCTCAGAATGCTTTTGTGAAAAATCAAATAAGTGAATGTGCTTGATAAACATTCAAAAGCTAGAAAAGTAGGGATAATGATAAAGGAAATTAGCAAATGCTGAGTAACAATCATTTTCCTATGTCACCGTACATATCAACTAAAAGGCATTTATTAATATGAGACTTTTTATTTAGAAGAATCAGGTCCCCAACCCAGTGTGGAAATTAGACCTCTAATTCCCTTATCAATATAATCTGAAACATAAATAAACAATCACAAAAGCTAATTTTTGGAAACAAGGTAGATTTTACACTTTTTATTTTAACTGTGTGATAGAGGGTGGATTTTCAAGGCAATATGGGAAAAGACAGATTTTTCATAAGCAGATATGAGCATATTTTTTTCACATCATGTGAATAAGCTGCCGTGAGGGGAAGCGGTGACCTTGCCTCTCTTGAAGTGACTATGCCTTGATGACTAAGTTGAATATGCCATTGTATGCCCTGTGTGCTCTGGGTAAAAGTACAAGCGTTGAATCTAGATTTTTCCAGAGGCTGATGGTGTCCTAGATTTTTGCTGTATTAAATTCTGTCTGAGTCTCTGAAAAATCCCATTTCAAAAACAGATATGTGTACAGTAGAAGTCCTGCTTTTGTGTTCTTTCATTTCTTCAAAGAGACAGAAAGATAAACTCTCTTTTTGGTGTACATGTTATTGATAACTTAATTTCCTTGGGTACAATTAAAAAGCAACCAGAATCAAACAGCCTTGTTTTCATCTTGAATTTCAGAGATTCCATAATTCTTGTCGCTTTGGAAATCATGAAACTATCTGGCTTACATTAAGCACCTACAATGTTCTCCTCTAGAAACAATGGTGAGTGAAACAGACTAGTTTAAATTAGAATGGGAAAGCAGGCTGGTCATCAAAGTTACACAAAAGTATAATTAGACATTTTCATAAGTTCTATACAGGAGAATCACCAGGTGATAGGACAGACGTCCACGCAGTATGATCAAGGAAGTTCCCTAAATAATTGAAGTTTGAGCTGAAATCTGGAAAATGATCTGCAGAGAATTAGAGGAAGAGGACAGTGAAGCAGGAAGAGAGAAGATAGTCCAGGGGAAAAAAGAAAGGGTATTTAAACACCCTGATGAGAAAGGGCCTTTGATTCTGCCAAAGAGGTGGGGAAAAAAATCTGTGTAATTGGGAGGTGGTATGGAGACATGGCATATGCAAATGGGAGCAGATCTTGCTTGAGCAGGATCTTCCTTGGCTAAAAGCTCTAAGTACATAGGCCTTAAATATGATTCTATTAGCCTAATAGGTATACTTGATTACTTCATTCCTGATTTTTTTTGAACATCTGCCATTGTGAAGATTTACACTGCAGGGTTAACTAGAAATACAGTGATGAATAAGACAGAAATAGCTTCTGTCCACATAGAGCTTACAGTCTGTTGTTCCAATCCATTTTTGAGTACCTCTAGTCTTCAATGTATATTACTCTCCATATACCATATAATAGTCACTTTTTTTTTTGAGTCAAAGTCTCACTCTGTTGCCCAGGATGGAGTGCAATGGCTTGCTCATGGCTACCTCAAGGTCAACCAGCTGGGCTCCTGCAATCCTTCTGCCTCAGCCTACCAAGGAGCTGGAATTGAAACACCCAGTTAATTTTTGATTTATTGTAGAGATGAGGTCTCACCGAGTTGCCTGGGCTGGTCTCAAACCTGTGGGCTCAGACAATCCACTCACCTCAGCCTCTCAAAGTACTGGGATTACAGGCTGAGCCACCAAGCCCAGCCAATATTCACTTCTAACATGACTATAATATGATCAAGTTTGTATTTTTGTCATGACATTGCCCTGAGCTTCAGCATTGTTTATCAATTACACACTTATCAACTCTACCTAGTACCTAATAGACATCTCAAACTTAACACACCCCAAAGCAGAACTTTATATTTATCTATATAAACCCATTGCAACCCACCTGGGCAACTTGGTGAGACCTCATCTCTACAATAAATCAAAAAATTAGCCGGGCGTGGTAGCGCGTGCCTGTAGTTCCAGGTACTTGGAAGGCTGAGGTGGAAGGATCGTGGGAGCCCCCCAGGTCAAGGCTGCAGTGGCCGAGAGTGTGCCACTGCACTCCAGTCTGGGTGACAGAGTGCGACTCCAACTCAAAAAAAAAAAAAAAACCCATTTGCCCCCCACCTGGTTCTCTCTTGATTTTCCAATGAGAGAAACCACCACTCACTTGCTCAAGCCAAATATCTATGAGTTGTCCTAGATTTCTCTCCTGCCCTCATTCCACTTACAGCCAATCCATTGGCAAGTCCTTTTAGGTCTGCCTTCAAAGTTTATCCAGAATTTATCTTCACAGCCATTCTTACCTGCTGTAGTAGACAATAATCAGTTCTCCATATAGCAGCTTGGGTGATCATTTTATAATGTTAACCAAACTGTGTTATTCTTTAACTTAAAACTCTCCAATTCTTTCCCATTTGGATAAAAACTGAAAATCCAACAAGGCCTTCAAGATTCTACGTGCTCTGCTCCTTAACTGGTTCTCCCACTTCAATTTCAGTGTGGGGAAAATCTTCCCCTTGACACTAATCTTCATTCAGACCAGCTATTTTACTGTTCCTTGAACAAATCAAGTGCGAACTTTGAAACTGCTGTTTCCTCACTTAGAACTCTCTGTCCCCAGCTCTGTGCTTGACTGTTTTCTCCTTTGTCTGTCATTCAGTTTTCAGTTCTAGTATTATTTCATCAAAGAGAACTTTCCCAGCCACAAAAATGATATAGTATCTCATTCATTCAAAGCGTTCTTGAGAATTTTATCCAGCTTCATTTCTGCATTGTTCTTATTATCTTTTTACAAGTGTGCTTTGCTTTACTTTCTTTCTATTCCAAATAAAATGTAAATTTCATGAAAACAGGAATCATAGGCATCTTTTTTCTTTTTTTAAGTATTTAAATATATATTTTATTATGTATCTGTAAATGATATTTATATATGGATTACCTCATGGGTGGAATTTATATATTCAGAATGGAATACATATTTATTTATTTATTTTTAAATTTTTATTATAAAGATGTGGGGTACATTTCAGGGTTAGGTATAAAAACATTGATGCAGGTACCCTTGTTGATGAGGTATGCCCCTCCCTCCCCTAGCAGTTTCCCACAAATGCAAATCCCAGCCCCCAACCCCTGAGAGTTTCCCACTACTGCCAATCGCTTTCTTATAGCATTATAATTGTTCAAGGTCTGTTTATGAGTGAGAACATATGGAACTCTGTTCTTTGTTTCTGTGATAAATCACTGAGTAGGATCGACTCCAAATCCATCCAAGTTGCTGCGAAGTTCATATATGTGTCCTTTTTTGGCATCTTTTTTTCCTGTCTATATTTCTAGTACCTGGGAAAATGATCTATAAATATGTATTAAAGAGAAGGAAGGAAGGAATAGAGGGAGGGAGGGAAGGAGGAAAAGTGAAAAGGGAGCAAGCATGTCCAATAAAAATGTTGGCAGTTTTTATCTTTTATGTCCTCTTTTCAACTAAAAACAATGTAAAGGAAAAGCTATTTTCTCCAAAACATTCCAAAAATGTTGTAATACATCCTGAGAAGCAAGTCTACCTACCTAGTATCTATGTGGAAAAATTGAGTCGTAAATGCAAATTATATTATAAGAGAAACAAACCAAAAAAGCCCTAATTATGCACTGTTGGGCAATGTTAGTCACATTATCTTGCTTTGCCTTTAGTTTTATATTTAAAAAGAAAAAGATAAAAGGAATACAAGAAAACACAATTTCAACTCAAATACATGTTGATTCTGTTGGGCATCATTCATTAGACGATACACTGGGCTGGATTCGCACAGTACATCCTATTCCCTCTGAGTGGAGCTCCATTGATTTTGAAATCTCTAAGCTGCCATTTTGAAGACTGCTGAGTGCAAATATTATAATGCCATTTGGGATACTCTAATGTGCTTTTCAGGAAAGTAGTCTCTCAGTAGTATTCAAACTTACCCTGATTGGGGTTTGGGCTACATTCTAGCTGAGAAAAGATGGCTCTTCAAGCTCTTATGCTTTATTTTCAGCACTTTGAAATTGACGCATCATATCAGAGTCCTTGCACAGAGCTTCATTTATCCTAAGCAAGGTGGTCAACCCTTGAGGAAGTCCTTGAGTAAGGGCTTCATAAGAATAAGATCACTATCTTATAAACCCCTGTAGAACAAAAGGCACCCATTAAATATTTATTGAAGAAATAGATAAGTAAGTGAATGAATGGATGCAAGTATATCAATTTGTTGTTCAAATTCTTAGGAAAATGAAAATCTGTCCTGTAAATCTGATTTTCCATTTTAGCTACCTGAGAATAAAATGGAAACGTTGTTAGAAATACAAAAGGAGACCAGGCTCGGTGACTTAGCCTGTAATCCCAGCACGTTGGAAAGCCTAGGCGAATGGATTGCCTGAGCTCACGGGTTTGAGACCAGCCCAGGCAATTTGGCAAGACCTTGTCTCTACAATAAATAAAAAATTAGTCAGGCATGGTAGTGTGTACACCTGTAGTTCTGGCTCCTTGGAAGGCTGAGGTGAAAAGATCGCAGGAGCCCAGCAGGTCGACACTGGGGTGGCCATAAGTGTGCCACTGCACTCCAGCCTGGGCCACAGAGTGAGACTCCAAGTCAAAAAAAAAAAGAAAGAAAAAGAAAGAAATACAAAAGGCATAAACACTTTATTTTCCCTGATTTTTTTGTGCAAACTTATTAGCTATATATTATATGCAAGGCATTGGAATAATCACAGAGCAATTTAAAAAATCTTCTGCCCTCAATGAAAACCTATTCAGAGACAACCCCATAAAGAAATCTACCTATCTGTAGAATTTTTTTCTCCATCCTCTACCCCAGCACTAATTTCTTGCTCTAGTAGAGTACACAATGTTGTTAAAAAACAAATTCCCAGTTAGTACTGTCCTCCTTTCCCAGAAAGCTCAGGGTCCACCTGTTTTATGTTTACTTAAGTAGACAGGGTCTATTCTTCAACTTTAATAGACATTATGTCTGGATTAAAGCATCCCAGGATGCTAAATATTAGATAGTATTGCGGTGGTCCTCCATGGGATGGCTTTCTCCAAGATACTTTGGTATGGTGTTCTAGGCTTTCATAAAGCATTCCTGTAGCAAAATCTCACCTTGACATTTAATGTAGGGAAGTTTTTTGAGGACAGTTCTTTTTTTCTATTGTATCACTCTGTGTCCCGTCTCCCTATGAAGTATCACATGAGAAGATTTTTTCAAAACTAAGAGCTGATAAAATCCTTGTTTCTCTCAAAGAATTATTTTCATTATGTTCAAGGTTAATCTTATGACTTTTGCAGCTGCCTTTTAATTTTTTTTTTTTTTTACTATCAGCTTATAGTTGGAAATGCAAGGAAACTTTAGTCATTACATGGGATTACATTGTTCTATTATTATGCTAATTTCTCCACAAGAGATGAGAAAACAGGAGCTTCCACATTTATAGGTAAAATTTTTAACAATTGAAGTTAATTTCTAAAAAACATAAGGTATATTTTTCACTCTTTGCAGAAAATATAGCAGTGATCAGTACAACCTAAAAAGTACCTGCCCTCATAGAATTTATATTTCTCATATTTTTCCTTACTATTTTTTTAACTGAAAAAAGTGAGGAAAGACAGACCATCATCTGATCATCCAAATGATCAATATAGCTAATGCTTTGTTATATTTTCCTATAATTTGATTAAACATAAAACTTTTCCCATGTTAATTAAAATATTTTCTCAAATAATCAAGTAATATACCATTCAGCGATTATCCCATAATTTACTTAACCAATCTTTGCATTTTTTTTTTTTTTGAGTTGGAGTCTCATCATCGCCCAGGCTGGAGTACATGCTCAGGCCACCCCAGCATCAACCCACCGGGCTCTGATCCTTCCACCTCAGCCTTCCAAGTAGCCAGAACTACAGGCATGTGCTACCACACCCAGCTAATTTTTTATTTATTTTAGATACTAGGGCTCGCCAAGTTGGCCAGGCTGGTCTCGAACCCTTGGGCTCAGACAATCCACTCACCTCGACCTCCCACAGTGCTAGGCTGAGCCACCAACCCCTGCCCAATCTTAACATTTTAAATAAGCAGATTGTTTTCTGTCTTTTTTTAATTGGAATTATCAATCTATGCGAACTTCTATCACTTTCCCTGCTATATTATCACAGACACGTATCTATCATCATATTATATCTACCATAAATGTATCCTTCTTTCACTTATCAGCATTTATATACAATTATGTGTATCTTTATATGCTTACTATATACAGGGGGCGCCAAAAAAAGTCTGCACATTTTAAGCCATTCACTCAAAAGATGACATTAATCAAATGAATGGCAGTGTCACCATATGACAGGCAGGACGATCAAAGAAAATGGCGAAAGCACGGTTGAGTGAACATCATACTATACATTGCTGCTGTAATTCACTTCAACTTCGAAAAATAACACATAGATAACATCTCTTCAAATGTGTATACTTTTTTTGGGTTCCCCCAGTATGTTTATATACTGGTAGATATTTATTAAGCAAAATGAAAATTCTTAATCATTTAAGTTCAGATGTCATAATTGACATGCAAAAAATATGTTACAATAAGAAGACCAAATTGAATAATGAATGTAGTATTCTTGACAGTCATAAAGATCAAGAGTAGAAAACTTTGATTTAATCTTAGAAAAAGGCTTTCTGTGATACATCAGCAATGCCCCACCCCCAGCTAAATCAGGCATGCTAATGGCTAACTTAGTCTTTATTCAGATTAGGCTATTAATGAGCCAATCCTATGGTAATCCAGCTGAATAATTTTTTTCCTCTGGGGATGTCTATACATAACACATTTTCCATAAAATTTGACAATGTTAAAAAAAAAGTATTCTAGAACAGAATGACCCTCCCTCTGAGTGACTGCATGACTGCCAACTGCACAGAGTTCTCGCAGAAGAGTATTCACCAGACATTTCAAAGTTATGTTAATGCCAGGCCTAAACAATGGACTAAATTGGTCAAATAAATGATAAAAGTCATCCAATATGTTGCTAACCAATCAACTCCTTTAAAATATGCTCCCTGTGTAACAACAACATCATAAAATAGTTGTGTTTTATTGGGTTTTTTTCCCCCAGTTCAGAGAGGGAACCTTCTTACTTACCAAGTTAGGAGATTTTTTGAAATACACATTGTGAGATACATTTCTGCTCCTGTTCATCGTACTCAGGAAATAATAGTCCAGTCATGGAAGCCCATACATAATTATACAGAGGTGTTTTCTGTAGGCTTCTTTGTAAATATCTACTATTAATGCGGTTCTATCTCTAATTTGAATTAAAGAAACTCAAATGAACCACATTGCAAATGACTTTTCTATGGGCATTTAACATCGCTGAAATCTTTGTGAAGGGGAAGCATTTTTATATCCTGTATTGAGGACTTCAGTCATTCCCAGCTCACTGGCATCTGCGTGGTTTTGGTTTTAAATCATTAGTACAGTTCTCCTTTTCATTTTACTTTGTTTCCTCACCACCACTCTAAAATCCAATCGAAAGCCAGACTGAAAGAAAATCATGGGAGAGATGAATTTTTCAGCAGGACAAAGAAAGGGAAAGACCTGAAATTTTCTTTTTTCTAATGGCTTTACCTTGGTCTAGGATCATTTCTTTTATTTAAGCCTATGTCAAAGCCCACTATATATCTGACGAGCTGTTTCATGTTCAAAGTACAACTCTTTATGGACCTTTTCTGCAACCAAAAATTTAACCCACATAATTACTTCGTAAGTAAAGATATAGAAAAAACAGAAAAATTAATTATTTTTAACATGATGGGCCCCAGTGTGGAACAATTAGAATAGGTAGGCCTGGAGGTTAACTTTGTTGTCCAGACGCAACCATTCTTTTGTGTGTGTTTGGTTTTTTCAAGTAGCTTTAGGGAGTACAAATGGTTTTTGGTTACATGGATGTATTGTTGTTTTTTGTTTGTTTGTTTGTTTTTTGTTTTTGTTTTTTTGAGTTGGAGTCTCACTCTGTCGCCCAGACTGGAGTGCAGTGGCCGCTCCCAGCCACCGCAGCCTCGACCTGCTGGGCTCCGGCGATCCTTCCGCCTCAGCCTTCCAAGGAGCTGGAACTACAGGCGTGCGCTACC
>CAUYQG010215111.1:0-14402 GCA_963574415.1 Tarsius wallacei | reverse complement strand
GGGCGCAGTGACTCATGCCTGTAATTCCAGCACCTAGGGAGGTCAAATTGGGCGGATTGCTTGAGCCCAGAAGTTGGAGACCAGCCTGGGCCACATAGCGAGACCTTGTCCCTACAAAAAATTTTTTAAAAATTAGCCAGGTGTCATGGTACACGCCTATAATCCCAGCACTTTGGAAGCAGGAGAATTGCTTGAGAGCAGGAGTTTGAGACCAGACTGGGCAACACAGCGAAACCTTGTCTCTACAAAAAAATCAAAAAATTAGCCAGGTGTGGGTGGTGCACACCTATGGTCCCAGCTACTCAGATGCTGAGGTGGAAGGATCATGCCACTGCACTCGAGCCTGGGTGACAGAGACCCCAATTCAAATAATAATAATAATAATATAATGATAATAAAGATCATAAGCCGGGCTCGGTGGCTCAGCCTGTAATCCCGTGCCTTGGGAGGCTGAGGTGAGTGGATTGCCTGAGTCCGTGGGTTCGAGACCCGCCTGGGCAACTTGGCGAGACCTCATCTCTACAATAAATAAAAAATTAGCCAGGTGTGGTAGCGCGCACCTGTAGTTCCAGCTACTTGGAAGGCTGAGGCGGAAGGATCACTGGAGCCCAGCAGGTCGAGGCTGCAGTGGCCGGAGTGGCCACTGCACTCCAGTCTGGGCGACAGAGTGAGACTCCAACTCAAAAAAAAAAAAAGATCATATTGTCTGCAGTGTGAGAAGTGGATCAGAGCAGGGGAGACTGGAGACTGTTTAAACACCTCAGAAGCTGATAAAAGAATCCTGGAGACAAGGATCATGGCAGAGGGATGGAGAGAGGTGGGCAGATTCAACGAGGTGGAATTTGGAGCACTTGATGTTTGATCAGATGTGGTGGTGAGGTAGACTGTGCTTCAAGGAGAAAAAAGAGTCAGGAAGACAAAAAAAATTAAAAAGAAACTAAAGAAAAGTTATGGCGGTGGGAGTGAGAGGTGAGTCAAGGAGACTCAGACTTCTGATTCAAGAAACAGTGTTGACACAGACAACACCTGGGCAAGAGCATAGATTTCGGGAAGAAGACGGAGCTCCATTTCTACTGAGTCTGAGGTGTCCCTGCGAAGACCAAGTGGCACGATCCCAGAAAGAGACAAACCTGGATGGCCTCGAAGGACCTCTTCCCTCCTTGTTGCAAATGAGCAGCTTGCTGGCTCGGAGTGCTGGGCTCGGAGGGGCTCCCCTCAGCCCGGCCACTGCCTGACCAGGGAGCTCCCTGTTCCAGGGCTGACAGATGTTCCTGCCCACCCTAATCCTGTCTCTCTAAATAGGGACAGTAAGAGGAGAGTCCCTCCCGACCAAATGGCTTCAATCACATCTTTAGATATCTTCATCCATATCTGTGAAACAGAGTCTAGGAAAAAGACCAAAAAAGCGATCTTTATTTAGCCTGGAGAGAAGGAGGAAGGGCTGTGATGCTGCCAGGAATAAACTGCTGCTCTTATCTTCTCTAAGGAGGTCCGAGGAGGTGGTTGGGAGACGTTAGGGAATTGATTCCCAAGGCGAGGGAGGGGGCGGGAGGGCATGCAGAGTTTTGCCCCCCACCCACTCCCACCCCAGGGACATTCGACAATGTCTGGAGGCATTTGGGGTTATCGCATCTAGTGGGTAGAGGCCAGGGATGCCGCCAAGCATCCAGTAATGCACAGGACAGCCGCTACAACAAGGAATTATCTGGTCCCAAATGTCAACAGTGCCGAGGCTGAGACACTCTCAGTTGGAGGGATTTTAGTTAATTTCTTTCAAAACAAAGAACAAATAGTCACTCAGTCCACCCTAAGAGAAATGGCATTTTATTTGCTTGCTTATTTAAGGATATACGAGAGGGTACCACCTAAAACTCAGAATTACATTTTGGAGGGTAGGCCCCTTTGTAGTATACCCAGATCAAATGGTCAACCAAAGTTTTTATCTGGAAGTTTTGAGAAGGTTGTGTCACGATTTGCAGAAGAAATGTCCCAAGTTGTGGCAAACAGGTGACGGGTTCTTCCATCATGACAATGCACCTGCCCACACCACACTGAGTGTTCGGCAGTTTTTGACCAAAAACGGCATGATCCCTGTGTCCCACTCTCCCTATTCACCCAATATAACTCCAACCGACTTATTTTGTTTCCCTGACGAAAAAAAATCTTCAAAGGGATACGTTTTGCCAATGTGGAAGAGGTTAAGACTTCAAAATTGATGCATTTAAAACTGTTTGAGCAGTGGAAAAGGGGAAAAGGCTTCACGATAGGAAGGTTGCGTCAAACGTAGAGGACTTTGAAGGTGACTGAAGTTTAAACATGTAAAAACAAATACACAATTTTTTACAAATAAATTCAGAGTCTTTTGTGTGTCACCCCCTCCCCCCATATGGTTGGGAGCTGGGATTCAGGGACCCAGATCTCTCAGAGGTAAGGTCTTTGTTTCTGTTTTTCTTCTCTCATTGCTGACTGGCCAAACCTTTTAAAATTCTGCAAGAAGCAGCCTGACAAACTTGGCCAATCATCACTGCTCCTCAGAGACTCCATGCTAGGCCACCTTCTAGGCTCTGGTTAGCCCACGGACGGAAGAATACCCTTTGGTCAGCAGTCTACCTCCTTATCCATATAGAGGCCACCCTTATATAAAGAACAGCCTAGACACCTTCCCTGGATGGGAGACTGTGAGCAGGGCAGTATGAGTCAGAAGGAGATACTGAGATCAAACACACCATAGCCAGCATTTATATTGGTCTTCCTGGCACACAGCTATCTTCTTTCTTGGCACAGCAAAGATACGAACTGCAAACAAAGTTATGGTTATCCTTCTTGCTCCAAAGATGCACTATCCAATGTGGTAGCCATTCGCTGCATGTGGTTGTTTGATTTTAAACTGTTTAAAATTACCTAAAATGACCAGTGCAGTGGCTCACACCAGTAATCCCAGCACTTTAGGAGGATGAAGCAGGAGGATCACCTGAAGCCAAGAGTTCGAGACCATCCTGGCCAACATAGTGAGACCCCCTCTCTAAAATTAAA
Source organism: Tarsius wallacei (assembly GCA_963574415.1). Taxonomy (NCBI): domain Eukaryota; kingdom Metazoa; phylum Chordata; class Mammalia; order Primates; family Tarsiidae; genus Tarsius; species Tarsius wallacei. Next base: position 11,369 of record CAUYQG010215111.1, on the reverse strand, counting down.
AAAAGGAATAAATGAAATGAAATGACATGAAATGAAACATTTCGTTCCTTAGTTGCATTAGCCACATTTCTTTTCATGTATATTTTTTATTTTAAAGATGTGGACTACGAGTCAGGATTAGATACATAAGAGGCCTACGTACAGGTGAAGTTTGGGCCTCCCATCAGTCCTCACTTTGCCTGGTTTAGGATCAGGTACCCTTGGTGGTGTTATGTGCCCTGCCCCCCGGCAGTGTCCCGCTACTGCCAATCCCTTTTTTGTTGTGCTATGATACATATTCAAGGTCCACATTTCAAGTGCTCAACAGCCATGCACGGCTAGTGTCTATCACGTCGGATGGCGCAGATAGAGAATGTTGCAGAAAGTTCTGTTGGACAACACTGCTCCCAAGGAAGATATTGATCCAACTGGAAGGTTGGACATGGATGGAAAAGTGATTTGAGGGGCAGGCTTAAAGAGAAACGCAAGTATTCTTTGATTCATTCACAGTTCTTACTGCTAGCCATATGAGAAATACTGTGTGCAACTGGGTTTGTTTCAGAGTTCATGCTTTGGCTTGGTACGTTTCTATGCCTCTGCTCACTGAGCAAGAGCTTGGGAAATAATATTACCTGAGGATGACTGCTGTCACCCACTCAGAAGGGTGCTGTACATGCTTAGTAGTTAAAGAACTACGAATAGTGCAAAATCAGCTCTTCAAACACCATGACAATAGATGACACACGGAAATTTACAGCTCAGGTGACAAGAGTACGTGACCAGGTCATTAGCCCTGCGGCTGTGCTTTAAGAGCCTGTGAGGTCTGTTTCTCAGCGCCTATCTTTCTTGCCCTCTCCTCTCCTACTCTGGTCTTATTTGGTCTCTAAAGGGAATACATTTTCTTCCCCCCATGTGCTTGTCATGACTGCTGTTCATCTGCCTTCTGGGCACAGGATGGGATTGCATGTCCTGTCCCTTACGTGACTGGTCTGGCTGGCAAGTGGGAATACACTGAGCACTCCTCTTTCTGAGCGTCTGATGGCTGATGTGAGACCACCCAGGGGTCTCCTCCCAACACAGCAACTAGCTACATTCGAGATGGAGTTGCTCCGCTGTCCTGAATCCCTGAGTGACCAGGATGTTTGATGTCCCTGGCAGCCCATCACAGAGGTATAATGTGAGTATCAAACACACCTGTGTTTTTGGACGCTGAGATTTGGCAATTTGGGATGGGGTCACAATCTAGCCAGCATAATCTAGCCAATCCATGCTGGTCACTGTGCCCGTCACATCATCACACCTCCAGCCTTACCATCTGTGATGTTACAATCTGTTTGTTGTGTTTATTAGCTGAGGTTGTTTATTATTATTTAGAAAAATAAGCAACATGAAACTTTTTGTACCAATCACTGAACCTGGATGTTGACATGACTACTTTTTTATTTTATTTTTAACTAGAAGAAGGAGCCTCTTCACCTGCTGAGAAGGGGAAACATTTCTTCCTTAAACTGATGAAGTCGTGGTTGTCTCCTGGGCTTATTGCAGAATGACCTTAATGCTGACAAAATCTTTGGAGAAGAAACTCACAGTGGTTACAACAGCAGTGACTCCAAGAGGAGGATAAAACACTGAGGAGGAATTGATAGGAACGATCTCAACCCAGGAGACAGAAGTCACCCTGCCAGGGAAACGGACACGCAGCTGCTGACCAAGAAAGTCCTCATTCATTTATATGTTCATTCACCAGCAAGTATTCATTAAGCATGTGATACGATTCCGCCCAGATAGAGCTTATGTCCTGGTGGGGATGATGGGCAATAAACACGTAGACGAAAGCATATGGAAGGAAGTTAGCCAGGCAGGGTGGCATACGCCTATAGGCCCAGCTACTTGGGAGGCTGAGGCGGAAGGATCTCCTGAGTCCCAGAGTTCAAGGCTGCAGTGAACCATGATCATGCTAGTGCACTCCAGCCTGGGTGACAGAGTGAGACAATGACTCAACAAAAGAAAATAAAAAGTGCCAGGAGGGAATAAACAGGGATGAAATGGAATGACTGGAGGAAGGAGTGGCCAGGGAAGGCCTTTCTGGAGAGGTGACACTTAAGCTGAAACCTGGAGAAAAAGGAGGTAGTCATACGAGGAGCAGAAGAGCATTCCAGACAGAGTCACAGCAGAGCAGAGGCCTGAGAAGGAAGCGCACAGTCTACATAGTCAGTGGGAGAAGAAGGGGCTCCAAAGCCAGCAGGCTGGAGTGCGAGGGTGAGGGAGCAGAGTGAGGAAAGAGTCAGGGGGGCACTGAGACTGCCGGCCAGAGGAAAGATGGGGAGACTGAGAGGCGGGTGACATCAGCAAACGTTTTCTTTTTTTTCTTTTTTTGAGTCAGAGACTCACTCTGTCGCCCCCCAGGCTGGAGTGCAGTAGCAGGTTCACGGCCCCCACAGCCTTGACCTCCTGGGCTCAGGTGATTCTTCCGCCTCAGCCTCCCAAGTAGCTGGAACTATAGGCACGCACTATCACGCCCGGCTAATTTTTTGATTTATTATACAGACGAGGTCTCACCAAGTTGCCCAGGCTGGTCTGGAACCCCTTGGCTCAAGCAATCCTCTCGCCTCAGCCTCCCAAAGTGCTGGGATTACAGATGTGAGCCACCACACCCAGCCTCAGCAAACGTTTTCTGTCAAGTCCTGATAGTAAACATTTTAGGCTTCTTAGGCCACACCTTCTCAGTTGCCACTGCTCAGCTAGGTAGAAGTCTACACAGATGCTACGAACGTGAGTGAGTGTGGCTGTATTCCAATAAGATCTGAATTTCATTGTTTCCTGTGGCACAAAATATTACTCTTCTGTTTTTTTCTAACCATTCAATAATGTAAAAGTCATTTTTAGCTCGTGAGCCAGACAAAACCAGGCAGCAGCCCGGATTGGGCCTACAGGGCATACCTGACCCCCGATTTAGATCAGTCAGGCAATTCGACAGCAGTAAAACTGTTCAGGAGGCTTTTGCAAAACAAACAGTCCATCTGAAGGTGAAGAAAGCTAGACTTGGGTGGTTGTGGCCAAGATAAGAAGGATTCGAGTTGTGTTTTGGGGCTGGGGCAGAGAGAATGATGGTGATGGCCAGGATGACACAATGGCGGTGCCATTTACTGTGAGGGTCCACTGAGAAGGAGGAGGTCCGGAACCAGCAGGAGTCCCATTGGGCCACTTGGAATGGGTTTCAGTACATATTTTGGTGGACTTGCTTTGGACTTAGGGAGTGGGATGTCTCCACACCTGGATTTTCCACAGCCCGTTGCTTATAAGCTGTGTGACCTCAGGCAAGTCACTTCTGTTGAATCTTTTTTCTTTTCTCAATAACAGAGATAAACTAAGCATGGTGGCTCGTGCCTGTAATCTCAGCACTTTGGGAAGCTGAAACATGAGGATCACTTGAGGCCGCGTGTTCAAGACAAGCCTGGGCAACATAGTGAGGCCCCGGCTCTACAAAAAATTTAAAAATTAGCTGGGCATGGAGGTGTGTACCTATAATCTTAGATACTCAGAGGGCTGAGGTGGGAAGATTGACCGAGTCCAGGAGTTTAAGGCTGCACTGAGCTACGATCGAGTCGTTGCACTCTAGCCTGGGCAACAGAGTGAGACCCTGTATCTCAAATAATAATAATAACAATAACAACAACAATAGTAATAATAATGGAGATAATATTTTCTGCCCTTTCCCTATCAAGATAGTGGTGAGCGTCGAGTGAGATTTCAGTTGAACCTGGTCAACAATTCAGTACCTGGGCATACCGATACCCACCCTTATGTCCCCTACACCAAATTCAACTCCAAAGGAATTGATGGAAGAGTCTTTCGATTTTTGTGGGGAAATTGCGGAGTCATATCACTCATTGCCCAGCAAGACGTTCTGGAAATCTCTAAAACTTGTCTGCTCTTTTTCTGAAATCCCTCTCTCTGCGGCAGGTGCTTCAGCCATCCAGGGTCCTGCCTCGTCTCTCTCCCTCCTGCCTCGCCTTCTGCTTAGTCTCGTGTTGTCCACTCAAAGTCCCTGCCTGGGGTTGAAGGAGAGGGAGTCCTTGTGGGGACGGAACGGTTCTATATCTTGACTGTGGTGGTGGATACACAAACCCAAACATGTGATAAAATGGTGTAGACACACATATGAGTACAACAAAGACCGGGGGTTTGGAATAAGATTGGTAGCCTGTGTCTCTGTGGCTTGTCTGCTTGTGATGTTGTAACTATAGTTTTGCAAGGTGTTTTACCTCTGGGTGAAAGTGGAAAAGGAGTGTATCATTTCCACTCCTTTTCAAATGCATGTGACTCTACAAAGATCTCAAAATTAAAAAGTTTAACTGAATAAAAACACAACCTAAAAGCTCTGGCTTGTAAACTCCACCTCAGCAAGTTAGAAGCTAACCTAATCTTGAGAGCAAAATCCCCTCATTGGGTTCATTAAAAAATTTTCTTTTATCTATGTCTGAAATTGCTTTGTTTTGTTTTTTCCTGCTTTAGCCTCCCAAGTAGCTGGGATTATAGGCACAAGCCACAATGCTTGGCTAATATTTTGACTTTTTAATTAAAAAAAAATTTTTTTTTTTGTAGAGCTGGGGTCTCGCTATGTTGCCCAGGCTGGTCTCAAATTCCTGGCCTCAAGCAATCCTCCTACTTTGCATTCCCAAAGTGCTGAGATTTCAGGCACGAGCCACCACACCTGGTCTAAAATTGTTTATTAAATAAAAAGTTAGTAAAGACATCCTCTTACTAGCAAAACACAATCAATCACCTGTTTTTCAGATCTGAGAAGTTTTAACTTACCCTCACCTAGAAATAAGGAAATGCTTCTAAAAATGTGCGCAGGTGAAGAACTGTGTTACGGTTCAACCAGCATGTACTGAGCACCTACTTTGCACCAGACTCTGGATTAAAAGCTAGGGATTCGGGGGAGAGTGCAGGAGAATCCAGGTCTTTGAACCCTCAGACAGGTAAAAAAAAAAAAAAGGAGGTGGAGTGGAGGTGAAGGTGGAGGTGGAGGTGGAGATGAAGGAGGTGAGAGTTGAAAAAGTTCTCTCAGTCGGGCTCGGTGGCTCAGCCTGTAATCCTGCATTTAGGGAGGCCGAGGTGAGTGGATTGCCTGAGCCCGCGGGTTCGAGACCCGCCTGGGCAACTTGGCGAGACCTCATCTCTACAATAAATAAAAAATCAGCTAGGTGTGGTAGCGCATGCCTGTAATTCTGGCTACTCGGAAGGCCGAGGTGGAAGGATCGCCGGAGCCCAGCAGGTCAAGGCTGCGGTGGCCGGGAGCGACCACTGCACTCCAGCCTGGGTGACAGAGTGAGACTCCAACTCAAAAAAAAAAAAAAAGAAAAAAAGAAAAAGTTCTCTCCAGGTGGTTAAAACATGAGAGCCCTGTCCCACCCCCTGCCTCCATGGTATGAAACTGAGTGCTTTGGGCTTGGGATACCCTCCCATCCTCAGCCTCAGTCTTAAAGCCCAAGGCTTCGGATGGCAAAGAATGATCATCAAAATGACTGTAATCTAGCCGGGCTCGGTGGCTCAGCCTGTAATCCCGCGCCTTGGGAGGCTGAGGTGAGTGGATTGCCTGAGCCCGCGGATTCGAGACCCGCCTGGGCAACTTGGCGAGGCCTCGTCTCTGCAATAAAAAAAAAAAAATTAGCCGGGCGTGGTAGCGCGCGCCTGTAGTTCCAGCTACTTGGTAGGCTGAGGTGGAAGGATCGCCGGAGCAGGTCAAGGCTGCGGTGGCCGGGAGTGGCCACTGCACTCCAGTCTGGGTGACAGAGTGAGACTCCAACTCAAAAAAAAAAAAAAGACTGTAATCCAATCATGTAGCCTATTTACCTAGAAACCCAATTTCCAAAACGGTGATCCTCAGACTTTCATTCCACAGGAGATGTACAGGTGTTCCTTAAACAAGAGACCCACAATCCAGGAAGTCTGGGAAAATGTGGACCACTCCCCCGCATACATTTCTCCTTGGAAATTCACAAGGTGCACACAGTTGAAAGGTTCAGACAATTTCTGCCGTGAACCTGTTTAAATCAGCAATTCCCCAGCTTGCTAAGTACCTATTCATATATTGCTGATCCAGAGTTTGGAGGAAAGCGTTTTTGCCATTATCCAGCGGGCACCTGCTATGCACCAGACTGCATCACGCCAGTTTCCTTTCGCCTCAGGAGTTGAGAGTTCAGCCCGCCTGGCGGTCGCTTTCTCCTTCTTTGTTGCTCTGGAGGGATTGCAGGCCTATGCCCTCCCAGAGAGGGGAACTAGTTTCAGGTTAGTTCCAGCCCTGAGGTCAATGAGCCAGCAAGTATTAATATGAAAGAATGAGGGAGGAGGTCGGGTTTCCCAGGAGGCCAGGCCCTAGGAAGAGGGGCCCAGCCGCAAAGTGCTCAGAGGGGAGACCCGACTAAAGACCACCCAAGGAGGGTTATTGGAAGGCCCAGCCCCCAGCGGATGCAGAGGCAATGAGATCTTCCAACCCATCTAACAGGTACTGCCATCACCTGCACCCAAGTGTCTGCCTGCCACCCTCTGCGGCATGCTACGCGGCCCAAGGCCGTCCTCAGGGGCAACGTTTGTGCAATCCACCTTTTGGTTTTCCACACAACCCCTCCCCACTCCCAACCTTTCCATACCCCATCAAACCTCAGAAAAGGGGCGGGGGGCGAGATCCTAAATGCTTAAGGGGACCGGGGTGGGTAGATGCAGGACTGAACTGAACCAGCTCAAGATCTCCAGAGCTGGGTCCAGGAGGACTAGCATTCCTGCAAAGTGAGCATTATTATGCTCATCAAACAGATGGCAACACCAAGGCTCAAGCAGTTTAAGCGACACATCAGAAATGTATATAGCTACTTAGAAGCCAAGTGCAAGTTTGAGCCCAGGTGGATCTTATCAAAAGCCCAAGTTCTTGAAAGCAGTCAAGGTCAGCCTGCCCCACTGAGGTGCCAGGACCCACCTCCACCTTCACCCTCTCGGGCACACCCATGGCCTCCTCCCCAGCGTGGCAGAAGCCCTGCCTTTGCTGCACTTCACAGCAAGGCTTCCCCAAAGCACTGTTGCCTCAGCTCTGCCTCCGTTTCCTTTTTTAAATCAGCAAGTATTTATCAGGATTCTGTTATTACAAAGCACTAGTTAGTTCAGAGGACAGTTTACATGGAATACTTTACCTTCCTTACCTCCCTGAATGGCAGTTAGGAAAGTTTTAAATTAAAATAGTACAAAAGAAGTCCAAAGGTACAGCTGCCATTACATTCTCTCCCACCCAAGAAACCACCTCTGTATAACATTTTGACATTTTTGCTCTTCTGCCTTATATTTTATGTTTACACTTTTTTGTTGTTGTTGGAGTCTCACTCTGTCACCCAGGCTGGAGTGCAGTGGAACGATCACAGCCACCGCAGCCTCGACCTGCTGGGTTCAGGTGATGCTTCCACCTCAGCCTTCCAAATAGCTGGAACTACAGGCATGCACTACCACGCCCAACTAATTTTTTGATTTATTGTAGAGATGCCTTCTCACCAAGTTGCCCAGGCTGGTCTTGGACCCCTGGGCTCAGCAATCCTCTCGCCTCTGCCTCCCAAAGTGCTGGGATTACAGGCACGAACCACTGTGCCTGGCCTATGTTTACACTTTGAAAAATTATTTAAATAATACATGAATACAGGGTCCCTTACCAAAAAAACTTAGGCACACCATCTCCCCTACTCCCCTCCCATCACTGGGAGAAACACTGTTACGGATTTGATGAGCTCTTTCCAATCGTTAAAAATGCATTTCATGTACATAATTGTGTCCTCAGAAAATATATAACTTTGTTTTGTAGTCTTTATTTACATAAACCATTGTAATGCTGCATACTTCATTGGGCACTATGCTTTTCTCACTCTACTATTTTTTGAGTTCTATCCATGTTGGTACATACTGTTCTAACTCATTTCTTACAACTGCCAAGCAGGGTGAGAGGCCAAACCCCAGGGATCTGCCCAGGTTCAAGGAGTAGAGAGAAGAATTTAGACTTTACTAAGTTTTCTTGCAAGGCTTCTTATCGGTATAAATACACCGAATTCACTCAACTCTGCACTCCATACTCACCCCTGCCCTGCCCCCCTGGGGTCGTGTGGGATTCCTGTCTTTGCAGCATCCTGTAAGGAGAGAGGATGCCACGTGGTCAGAAGAGACAAAGACCTCATGCTTACCGCTCACCGTTTGGAGGTGGCCACATTTGGGCCCAACATCCAGACCCAGCATGCCAGTCTGGGGGTGCATGATTATCCACTGCACCTTAGAACAGGCACTTGCCTGTTTGACCTCTTGTGCCATGGGCCTGGAACCACTCAGGATTCCAAGGCCTCAGTCTGGCAAGACCTAAGGCAGGTAGCGTAGGATGCCAGCCCAAGTATGTGCCAGCATCCACCCTTTTTTGCTGGGATTTGAGATCGCCGCTGTGTTGAATGTCTGTGCAGACGGGCTTCACGAGCAGTGAATCGCCAACAAGGCCACTGAACCCATTTACCCCAGACCAGCACTGGTGAGGGTGCTGTTTTCCCACATCAGTGACAACACTTGAAATAGTCAGTCTTTTAAACTTTTTATTTACCTCCCCCGCCCACACGGTTGTGCAAGACAAAAATAAAGCAACACCCAAGCCCTAAAGGACAAATGTAAAATCCATCCTCCCTGCCCATTTCTCCACCACCTCTCTCACCCACACCACCACAGAATCCACCGGCATGTCATCTTCCGTTCTCAGCCATTCTCTGCACAGCTGCAGAGTGCTTTCTTTAAATTAAACATTTCAAAACTTGAGACAAGAGTATAATATAATTAAAATGCCCATGTACCCACTTTATCAAATACTCTGCTTTATCTATTTTTAACGTGCTGTTGTATTTACTTCCCATCCAGGTTTTTATACTTTTCCTACAAATTTATATAGTAGCTATAACCATAAACAACATATAGAATTGTTTTGCATATTTTTGCATATTTTGAAACTTTTTATAAATGGCATCAGACAGCATGCATTCTTCTGCAACGTGCTTGATTTAGGTCCTGTGGTTTTAGAGGCGTCCACATTGATAAATGGAGCTTTTGCTCATTTACTCCAACTGCTGCACTGTATTCTGTTTCATGGAAACATCACCATCCATCCATTCTCCTGTGATGCTGGTTTTCATTATTAGCAATAGCGCAGGGGTAGGGAGAGCGTTCCTGTACACAGTCTCTTTATGCGTGTATAGAACAGCTTCCCTGGGTTAGATATGCCTGCAAGGGGCATTGCAGGTGCTCCTGAGCTCTGCTAGATTTTGATGAATCGCTTGAAAGTGGTTAACCAGTTTACCCTCCTAACAGCACAAACACTTATTCATATTAAATGCTTAATATCCGAAGATGTTATCTTGATGTGTATTGACTGTGCGATTTTCTGATTCTTGTCCAGGTCAAGCAGGTTTTCAGATGCTTATTGACCATCTGGGCTTCCACCTCTTTGAGATTTCTGTGCACATCATTTGTGATGCAAATTGTGTCTTCGTTTTTAAAAAAGTGATTTGTAAGACTTTTAAATATATACTAGATTCTAACTCCTTGGTTATTTGCATTGCAAAAATTTTCCCCAATCTGTGTTTTGTCTTTAAGTATGTTTATAGTATGTTTTATTGTACAAAAGGTTTAAGTTTTAATGACGTGAAATTCATGAATCATTTTCTGGAATTGGGAGCGTTTGTGTCTTGTTTAAGAAATTCTTCCCCTTCCAACTTGAGGTCACAAAGATTACTCTACTATATTCTTTTCTAAGAATTATAAAGTTTTGCGTTTCAAAACTCTGATCCACATAGAGTTTTTGTGTCATTATCTATGAAGATTTATTACCCCAGAAAGAGAATAAGCTGTTTCAGCATCATTTACTAAATCGTCCTCCTTTTCCCCATTAATGTAATGTGATGCAACCTGCCTTATATATCAAGTTTCCAAATATGAATGGCTCTATTTTCTCGACTCTAGTCTGTTTGCATCCATGGAGGTACTTTTCTGTCCCTGTGTTAACACCACATTGTCTTAGTCGAACTGTCTAATAAATCTTCATATCATGTATGGAAAGACCCCTCCCACACACTCCACAGTTGTCTCAGCTCTTCTGTTCTTCCACATTAATATTAGAATAGGCTTGTCAAGCTCCACAAAAAATTTCACAGGAATTTTCATTTGTGTTGGATTAAATTTACAGATTAAATTGAGAAGAGCTGACATCTTTATGATACTGACTTCCAATCCATGAATATTACCCACGGGCATTTAAAAATCTCCATTTATTCAGATCTTTTATGTCCTTCAATAATATTTTTGTGATTTCTCTCCATAAAGGTTTTGCATATCTTTTGCTAGATTTATTCCTAAGTTTCTTAAAGCTTATTATAATTATAAATGATTTTTTGCTATTATATTTTTTAATTGGCTATTACGTGTATATAGGAATAGTATGAGTATTTTTATGTTGGTCTCTTTCAGCAACCTTGCTGAATTCTCTTTTTTTTTTTTCTTTTTGAGTTGGAGTCTCACTCTGTCGCCCAGACTGGAGTGCAGTGGCTACTCCCAGCCACCGCAGCCTCAACCTGCTGGGCTCCGGCGATCCTTCCGCCTCAGCCTTCCAAGTAGCTGGAACTACAGGCGTGCGCTACCACACCCGGCGGGTTTTTGATTTATTGTAGAGATGAGGTCTCGCTACGTTGCCCAGGCAGGTCTCGAACCTGCAGGCTCAGAAAATCCACTCACCTCAGCCTCCCAAAGCGTGGGATTGCAGGCTGAGCCACCGAGCCCGGCTCTGAATTCTCTTATTAGTTCTATTTGTTTTTCTGGGTATTTTCATGGTAAAGAATACCTGGGAATTCCATTTTTGCAAGTAGCACCTAGATACTCTTACAAGTCTTGTCACAACCATGTCTACCTTGCTGGAAACATGATTCCTCTTACACAGAAGGGAATGCAGAAAATAAGTGAAATCTCCAAGGGACCAAGTGATCTGAATCCAAGTGAAAAAATAATCATACAGGAGAAATGAAGTTGCTCTAAGTGCAAATGTTTGTATAGCAAGAAAATCTTTACAACACTAAACTTTGGGACAGCAACAAGAAGCAGCTGAACCAATACCCATGCAATAAGCTGGAACCCTGGAAGATGGCAAAAGTAATCAGGTTAGTGCCTTGGCACCCAGAAAAAACAAATGCAAATCTTTTTTTTTTTTTTTTTGAGTTGGAGTCTCACTCTGTCGCCCAGACTGGAGTGCAGTGGCCGCTCCCGGCCACCGCAGCCTCGACCTGCTGGGCTCCAGCGATCCTTCCGCCTCAGCCTTCCAAGTAGCTGGAACTACA